>VWZW01001749.1:0-255700 GCA_013397115.1 Edolisoma coerulescens
CTCCCCTTTTCCCATCCTCTCCCCCATTTTTTTTTAAGATCATAGACATTAGCTTCAGTTATTTACTCAATCAGGCTTTTCTCATTTTTCCAGCAAAAACTAACAAGGAATCTGTTCTCACAAGGTATTAACACAGATCAACACCAGCAGAACGAAATGAACACCACTGGGATAAAATGAACTCAGTAACTCCTGTGTCAATAGATATTTATTCTTCCAGAGCTTTTGTTTAACTCTCATGCTGGAACCTTTTGTACTGATTGCATAAGCTTCTAAGCAACTAAATTAAATGTTTCTCATCATCTTTGATATAACTGATGTCTTCTTTTACCTTTACTCATTATTTTTTAGCATGTTCATTAATCAGCATTCATTATTTATATTCACTGTGGGAAGCTGCTGCTTATAGTTCCCTTTCAACATCCTCTCAGTTTGAGGGTTTTTATTTCTGAGATTTTATCTACGAGGCTTTAGCTAGCATAGAGTCACAGAAACTGTTAATCACTCTCACTTCTAATATAATCTCATTTCTATTCTACATTTACAATATTTTCTACATTACAGCAAAGATTGCTATGCTAAAGTGCTATGTTTGCAATCCTATCAGAATTGTCTCTTTATATGGAGAACTTTCTTTTTTTTTTCTTGAAGAAAATTTGTCCATTGCTCCGCTATTTGTAAGTGCCCCTAGAGATACTCTATAGAAGACTCTCTGGATTTGTATTTTTTTGAGGATATCTCTGTTTTTTGGAAGAGGCCTAAGTGAGCTGCCATTTGATATGATGTTCATAATATTAAGCTCCATATTTAATGGATCTTGCCAAAGCTGGAGAAAGGATGGTGCCAAAGGAAACAGACAGTCCTTTGTGAAGGAGCTTGAAACAAGAGGCAGCTGTTTGAGATGCGGGGCAGATATCCATGGCTGGTAGGGATGGAAAGTGCTGAGGGTTATCAGTATCAAATTGCAAAATCAATATCCTCTTACACCAGCTTCATGGGAATGACACCAAATGGTTCTTGATTTCTTAGCATCGTTTAAATATCGCTCAGTTGAAATGTCATGGGAGGCACATGATAGATGTAGACTGTGCTGAACAGAGTCAGGTCTTGTGTTTGGTTACCTTGGTGACAGCAATAAAGCCATTCTTCTGTAAGCAAGGAGGGTGGAAAAGACAAAAAGAAGTGGGAGAGCTGAAGAAACAAGATTGGATTGGCTACTCAAGACCATCTACACGCATAGACAAAATACAGGTTTGTTCAGGGAATTAGACAGCTGGAGACAGCCAAGCAGTCATTGTCATCTTCTTTGCTTTGCCAAATTCCTATGGCACCTACTGGGGTGAAGTGCTAAAGATGGGAGAAAAACTAATAGTACTTCATGTCTACACACACACACCCACACAGCCACACACACAGAGCCCTTCAGCATGCCAGAGAGGGCACTAGAAACCCTGTATCTCTGACAATTTTCCTGTCTGTGTCCAAGTTCTGCCACAGACAGCCTTTTTTAGGCATTGAAGATAAAATTATGTTTTACCAAGGCTTTGAGAAGTCTTTAGTGACTTCTGGTGCAGTGTGTTTCCTTTAAGAGACCGAATTTGAATACAAAGTCGGGAGGAAAACTAAGATTAACTCAATGAGGAAAGTGGGAATAAGAGAGAGAATAAGCAAGTTGGTGAAAAAGATCAATGGAAAATTGAGGTAGATTTGTCAAGAAGCCTATAATGCTAATCAAGGCACACAAGGCAATTTTTTTTATGATGTTTTACTGATTTTATTTTTTTTTGCAAGTACTTAGCTTTGTGTAAGAGTAATTTTTAGTGTAATTACTGGCATCTGATTTGCAGGAATGATGATCACTCTGTGCAAGGATGATACTAACAGGGGTGTATACAGAGCTTTTAAATGTGAAGCAATGTTAAGTCCTTGAAAAAAATAATTTGCTTAGTGACTTGAACTGGCCACTTCAAATCTATGGATACTGTGGACTTTTATCTCTCCAAGAGTAGCATTTCAGCTGTGAATAGAGGAAGTGTTTCAAAAGGGTGCTGTGAAAATGAATGCATTATAGAGATGAGTTACACAGAAAAGCCCATGAGGAAATTAATAACTCTGTCTTCTGAGCAGTGTTATAATTGTGTGCAATAAATAAGGCCTAGAGCTGCACAGTGAAGAATAAGGAGAAAACAAAATACTGAACTGCTGCTCATTAAATGAGCTCTGTTTCATCTGCACACTGAATGAAGTAGAGGTCCTCTAGGGAAAAAAATGTGACTGTGTAATTAAAAAATATACCATCATGTATTCACATGAGGGAGACAGATTAAGGCAACTGGAATTCTGACATTTTCTGATTTGAGTGCTTTCTATGCAGATTGTTTTTCAGACCTTGGAAACCAAAGCTTTAGACTGGTTTATGTCACCAGATATTCTCCACAGGGACTCTTTCATCAATCCAGCCAAACCTGACAAATTTTCAAGGACATTAAAGGAGACATTCACCTAGAGGTTAACTATGTAAATATAAGTGTGTTAGGATAGTTGGTATCTACAGAGAGTAGGTGTCTAAATTCCTGGTACAGTCAGTGGAGACTTCATCTCAGTTCAATTGCCTGTACAACTGTCCAGTGCCTTTTGGTATAAACTAATATATCCAGCCTGGTTTCCTCCTGCCACTACAGAACAGTCTTTTCTAGCTCCTCTGTCCAGTTTGCCTAACCCACATGGTGACCAAGTGCTTCTCAAGTAGTGGTGGACCCCTGACCACAGAATTATATTCTGAGGCACTTCAGTCAGCAAAGTCCAGGGAGAGGGTCGGTGTCCCCAGATGCTAATTTGTCAGCTGGATCATTTTCTAGGCTCAGCTGACTAGTTAAGATCTCCACTGGCTAAAATCGAAGCTGAAAGATATCATATTTCCTTAGATATCTAAACATGAATATCTAAATTTAGATGTCGTTTTATGACACTGAAACCTGAGTTAAGTACCTGAAAAAATGTTATGTTCTTTTACTGCACGTCCCTGTGGGAATGACAGGGTGAATTCAATCATTATCCGTTACACCTCAGCAAATCCCTTGTCAGTTGACATGTATACATTAGCTGATCATTTGGGATACCCATAGCACCTGATTAGCTGTAGTGGATATTCTCTCTTGTCCAGATAGAAGACAAAACATAGATAGTGCACACGGGAGGAAACAGGGAAAGGAGTTTTGAGAGGAACAGGAAACAACAAAAGATATTGAGGTTGATATGAGAGGCATCTGGAAGCAATGCACTAAGGGTGTTAACATAGGATGTGGTGTTGCAATAAGGAATAGATGACACACAAAATGTATGACACAGATCAGTTGGAAATATGGTTTGATTGATTCCTTGGTTCATAGACAATGCATTTTGTAACACATTTAAGTTTGGATAGTTGTTATGTCATTTATTTTCTTTAAAGAAGGATGTGAATTCTTTAGCTTTAAATATTACTTTCTGTTTTGGAGGGGTACTGCCAATTGCTCACTTTGACTCAGATGACAGGCAGGTAGGAATGCAGCAGACATATTACTCCTATTAAGCAATGAATTTTTGCCAAGATCTCATGCCTAAGTCTGCCACTCTAGTCTCCTTTTACTTTTAAGCATTGAGACCATACAGCTTAGCTTGAATCCAAGAGGCTTTGGGTAGATCTTGTAAAGGCTTCTGGTAAGGTAAATCTCCTAAATAAATAATGTGCAGGAGTTATTACACTTCCATGAAAACTTTCAGGTGTTATCTAAGGAAAATTAAACTGTTTGCAGCACTCCACCAGATTTCTTTGGAGTCTCTGTACTTGTCCATTGCCCATAAGCATGTTTAGTTTCTCAGATTTGGTTATTATTTGGCTGAAGTTACCTGTAGAGTCCTCAAAATATCAGGATAACAATTTGAAATAAATCCACACAGATGACATGCACTTTTCATGAGGCATCTACAGGATATTAGGTTTCGTATATATACATATATATATAGATTCTGACATTTTCTAGAGGTCATGCTTCCTTTACTGTCAAAGGTAGCAGGAAGTTTCTCTTTTTGATACCTACTTCTCCGACTCATTATATCCACAAGATATCTTATAGATTTATTTTAGTGTCTCTCCATTCCCATCCTCTTCTTCCATTACATTTGTTTTCGACACTCCGTCTTCCAAGTTTGACTGCTCGGCAGTCAGTGTGTTTATGCCACCCATATTCCATCTGTCTCTCTTCTATATTTTATTTGACACTCAGTTTCTCATTGTGTCCTGCCTCACTTCTCCCACATAATTTACAAGGTTCTCTTTTTATGGATGTTCTTGTTGCTTGTAACATTTTGTACTCCTGAGTGTCCCATTTTCCTTCCCGACTTGCCGATGCCTGAGACCTCCACATGTGTCTGGTCTATTCTTTGATGGCAGAAACTTGAGAAAATAAAGTAGTGTTTCAAGTGATGCAGCAATTAGTCTGTCATGGAGTACGATTAGTATAAACCTCCCATGGAAAGAACCTTCAGCAACATTTAGTCACCCTAATCTACTTCTGTCATTCTAAACCAGGGCTTCAGCTCCTGAGCCTGGTATAGAATCAAAACTATGCTACCATGGATAATCCTTTTGAGAGGAAATTTAGATACTTGATTCTGTTTTTCAGTCAATTGGTCCCTTTCCATCTTACATTACACCCCTGCTTGGATTGTCAATGAATTTCTAGCTGCAGCAGCAGCAGTCATTTTACGTAGCACATCCCACTGTGGGCTGTGTATGAAATTTATGCCTTTAATTTTTGTATATAAAGCCTCACTATTGTGGCTGTAGGCATTTTATAAACCTCAAAATGAATAACGAAGATATTCACAGCCCACACCCCCACACTCCATTATAGATATGCTACAGTCAGCTGGGAGTCATGGCATTTATCAACTGCTGAAGGATAATGCAGTTTATCACTTTTTAATGAATTATTTTCTGTACTGCTCATTTCCGGAACTGATAAATACAGTCAAGGACATCCTGTATCAGGAGGGAGTTACAGAGAAATTTCTTCTGAGTTTAATGATGTTTAGCTAAACCCTTCCCCACAGCTCACAGTTTGTTTATGCTGTACTGTGGTATACAGGCTGGTGCAGAAAGACCATACAGAACACAGGTGAGGCATGTTATTCTTACACCCACCATAGAAGACATAATCAAAAAAAATTGTGTGAAGGGCTTCAGGGAGGGGATGAAGGGAGTTGTAGAGTAGAACACTGTCCTTTAGGCAGTCATCAAGACAAGAAAACTTTGTGTGAGCTTTCAGCTTGAAGAGATTTGTGCTGCCACTTACAGAAACAATGTTATTTTGTGATTTGATCTAGATGTTTTTAATTCAGACAAGGTTTGTGAGAAAGACTTCTCAATTCTGTCTTTCAAATATAAATTTGAAAAAACAAGCCAGGTCTCTCTGGGAGATGACACTTCCATATTGCTGCTCTTTCCTGGAGCTTAAAAGAAATGCCAAGACATCCTACGTTTTGTAAAGGAAAACCCCCCAAAAATAAACAGCCAATCAACCAAAAAAAGCCTCCAAACTAAACCAACATGCATGCTAAATAAAATCTAGGTATCAGAAACCTAAAAAAAAAAAAACCTCCTAGTGAAAAGGTTTTTAAAAAGATATGTTCAACACAGCGTTTCAGCTTTGGCAAAATGAGGTGCTGTGACAAAAATTTGGAATTAATCTGATAAACTCTCAGAAGAACGTTACTAACACTTGAAACTAGAACCTTTTCAGATGTATCAGCACTGGCTTTCCTACAGATGTGATGAATGAATGCTCCACACTAATATCAAGATATTATTCAATATATCACAATTAGTTTATTGATATAGCTGTTGGCATTATGTATGAATTTTATTAGCATGAAGTTAGGAATAATTTTACATACCTCTTTTCAGTGATGCTATTTTATCTGGCTTATATTTTTTAATTGTTTTTTAATGAAGGTGCATTTTAAGATTTTTTAATTCTTTATATTTTTTTGTTTATGGATATTGTCCATGTTCAGAGTTTGACTTATAGGTATCCTATGTACTCTATCAAATATTCTGATACCACTACTCATGCTATTACTGGTTCAAGCAGCTTACTTAATGTATGATTCTTTTTGTTGTTACATACTCCTCTTTCTTCTGTTTATTTAAAACATTCTGCTTTGGGCCATGATTCTGTAATGTATTACTATATACATATAAGTCTAAAGCACTGAAGCCATTAAGATTTCCAGAAATTTACTAAATAGGTATCAAGATCAATGCTAAAGACAAAATCCTCTTAAAATATAGTTGACTTGAATTTTTTATATGGTCTTAATAAATTACATATAAAGAAATAAATATTCTTCCATCTAATATATTTTCTCCTTCTAATGGATTAAAACATGGTCACACTACTTAGAAAAAAGTAATCTAAACTACTAAATGCAACAAAACTGCAGAACTAATACTGGAAAACGCTATTAGTAATGTAAAAATTTTAAGGCAATATCTTACCAATAAATCTATACTTGTGAGTCTTCAGTTGTATGTTACCTTGCACACTAAGTTACATATTTTCAGACAAGTATAAATTGGATAATATTTAGATTTAGTTAAGAGTTACATAGGAAGATGAGTGAAAATAGTTTGTGATTTGCAAATAAAATACTCAGCATGAATCTAAAAACCTGTGGAATTAACAGCAGTGAAGTTTTATGGAGGAGCTGGGGACGGTTGAATGTTAGCAGGTTTTGAATATCTAATTCCCTTATGCATATTTTGAAACTTGTGTAGTGTCAAAAGGTGTGTTATTCTCTTTTGCAAGATCAAAAATATTCTAAGACAATTGACAAGAAATTCAAATTTATCTGCTTTAGTTTAAATATAACTGGTTTCTTTTAAAAATAAGTGTATTTTTCTTCTAAAGGGAAATAAGAAACCACATATGATGAAGATCTTATAAAATATGCTTCAGCCTAAAGCAGTTTTTTCTTTCCAGTTATCAACTCTTTTACCAGCAGGTATATGATGGAGACTTGAAACACAACTCTAGTGATATTTGTATGGATAGCAACACTGTAACAAGGCTCCCATGGCTGCAAATTGTATCCTTATAAGAGTACTTCAGGATTTGAAAATATTTAAGTAATCACAGTTTTAGAGTTATCATCTGGTAATGCCTGGGAATTGGTGACCCAAGGGACTAATTCCAAACATTACTAGAAAATGACATTGCTCATGTCAGCATGGAAGTGTCTTGGTGAATATAAACCATAATATAAAAACATTTGCAAGCAATTTGGCCATCTGCTGTTTCCTGTCGATACTGTTTAAGAATAAGCTCATAGCTTCACAAAACAAGTCAATGTGCCAGCACCTGAGGTAAAAGTCTTTGAGATCCCAAGAGGATATAGTCGTTTGCTTTTTTTTCCCCCCATCTCAGAACTGAATGCTGTCTCATGATGTTAATAGAAAAGGACTGGGGCTTAAACTTGCATATGGAAGCTGCTCTTCTCAACTCCCAGTCTTCCTGGATCAGAGAATTAGAAAAGCGTCCCTCTTGCAACCCCCCATTATCTCTGCTCACTGCTCAGGTAGAAGAGAGATACCCCAGAGGGTGGCCAAGGAAGAGAAAGAGACACACCCGAAGGTATTGTATTGCATTACCATACAAGACATATTAAAGTAGGTTTTGCATGGTAATAGCATGTAGTGGTTTATTGCCATTTTGCGTTTCATTACTGTGTCTATTTTTCATAGGTTTGTTTGCACTTGGTTTTGCAAGGCTGATAGATCCTGGCAAATTTGTCCATCTGGAACAGGAAAGGCTTTGTCTGCATGAAAATCAGCTTCAAGACACTGCTACGCTTGGCCAAAGAAGGAGAGTGTCCTCACTAGGCCCTTCCTTTTCTGTGGTCTATCCTGACTGCAAAATGATTTTTGAGGTTGTGAATGGCTGAAAGCAAATTAGGTTGGGTTTTTTTCCTCCTCAGACAGTTACTGGGTAAAAATCTTGTAATATTCTCCTTTGCTGGAAAAGTTGTCAATCATTTCTCTCCTTTTTTTGCACTGGCTTGAAACATCGCTGAAATAAAGTATGATACTGAGTAAAATTAATAGGCAGAAAGTTCCACAAAAGTTATTAGCACAATAGATCTATGCAATTTGTGCTTTTACATCTAATCCTTGTTCATACTTTTCAGGTTGACGTTGATTTCCGTCTCTCAACAAACTCGAATTCCTATCACACTTCATTTTTGCTTTAATTTTTATTTTGAAGCTCTTGCTAACTCAGTAGTTAGCATTACAGTGTATTCATTCATTTCAGCTCAGTTTACTTGGTCACCGGGTGTGTTACTGAGTGCCTTGCATAAGAAACCCTAAACATGAGAAAATAACATACCATGGCTTTTTTTTAACCTTCTTATTCCATGCCATATTTGGAAGCTCATTCATGGCCCGTTGGGAAGTTCATTCATGGCCCACTGGGAAAGGTTAGGACTATAATTAGACCTTTTTTTCCCAGGCATTCCAGCAATAGGATGCATGAAGGTTACTAACAGTTTTCTTTTAATTGATCCCTGGTGATTTTACTGTAAAGCTGTTAACTTGTGCACTGGGGACCCGCAACCCACAGGCTTCTTGCACTGACATTTGCAGCAATGATTAGAGTGTCATTGCTTTCCAATACTTCACTGTCATTCAGGGAGCACTTGAAATGCCTTTTACCTCATATTGCAATGGAACACACATTTGCCAGCACACACACATACACCCACACACACAGAGGCTTTTCCATTTCAGCACCACAGGCCTTTGAAATTGGATTTGTTTTGAACATCCACCTCAGTATTGCCTTTCTTTTCTGCACAGTGTCACTCTCTTGTCTCTCATACTAATGGAAACAAAGCTAAACCATTCACTCTGCACATAATAGTGGATCCCAAGGGCTAAATGTCTGTCAGTATGGAAAATAGTGAAAACAAAGAAATGGTATCTATTTGTGTCAGTGCAAGAACTAATGTTCACCCATGTCAATTCTCTCAGGTCTTTGAACATGAAATCATTCGTTCAGTTTCAACTCCGATCACATCACTTAGTAGAGATCAATACTCAAAATTTTAGCAGGTTCCAAGACCAGTGTAGTTAATATGCTGGAGGGCTTAGGATGGAGTTTAAAAAAAAAGGGAAGATTCTGTTTGAAGAACTATATTGTCTTTCACTGAATTTTGCAACTGTGATTGAAAATGTCACTTTTCAGCTCATATTTTTCAGACTTTCCTGTCTGGAGCAAGATTAAATGAAAAAAAAATGTAATTTGAAGTGTATCTTTTGGGGCAGGGGGGTGGAATGGGGAAGCAGACTCACTGATTTCAATATGAGTAATAAATAGAAAAGCTCATTCAAAAGCAGGGGCAGAATTCAGGCCTCAGTCACTCTTGCTGCTCTCTTGTTATTCAAATTCAATTGAGGCTGAACAAAATGGGTTTTATTTTTTTTTTCTAATAAATTTAATTCAAAACATAAAAGTTACATTGAACTAAAGTGCTTTATGTGAAAGTTTTTTATGAAGGATTTTAAAACAATGCCCAAGTTAAATAAAAATAAGTTGTACTTTCTTTTAAAGAATCAGGAAAAAGCCTTACTTTTCACCTGTAATCTCCAATAGAAAAGGATATTTTTTCACAAACTAAAACCAGAAAAATTTCTCTCTAAATATCTCTAAGGAGTAAATTTGTTTGATTTATAAATTGGTTTAATCAGGATGCTTTAAGAATTTCATTCCAATGAACTTGCTAGGTACAAATTCTTCAAATTCAGTGTAGAAAATCTATTTAGAAATGCAGAGTTCAAGGTGAAGTTTGTTAGTTTGTTTTTATTTCAGTAAAATAGAGATGAGGGGGACAAGATTAATGTTCAATGTGTCTCTGAAAGGACCAGGAGGGAAATAAACAGCACAATCATAATAAATAGGGAAGGCAAATGACATCTCCTACAGTGCCAGTTCACTGGCACATGTGGTATTGAGTGACAGTGAAAGTGCAAAACTTTTAAGTGCTTCTACACCAATCTGGAATCGTAGGAAGATGACGAAATTAATGCTTGGCATCAAATGACTATACTGATCTAGATATCTCAGGGACTTGTGGAACTCTGTAGGAGATGCTGGTGCTAACTTTCCAGGCATGACAGACTGAGATGTACAGGCAGTACACAAAAGATAATATAAGGTGTTGCAACATAAAATATTATGGGAATATTGGATATTACTGACAGATGGAAATCCCATACTCCAACAGTAAAAACGTAGTGCTCTTCTGGTGCTGTAACTTGATAGAGATCAGGATATGTTAAATAAGATTACAGTAGCAGCAGCTTTAGCAGAGGTGCTGATAGTCAGTGATTTAAACTACCTGCATATTGACTGGATGAGACCCTCATCAGAAATAGATGGATGCAATAAATTACTGCTTCCTGGAAAATTTTGATTCAGACCTCACAAGAAAAGGTGCAGTTCTGTATCTTGGGACACAGGACCTGATTCAAGAAGAATAAATGGGAGACCTGCTCCTTAGTGGTGATCACTAAGGAATTTGGTTCAACATTGTCTTAGGAGAGAGCAGACCAAATAAATCTAGCACACAAATATTGACATTTACACAGAACAATAATAAGACATAGAACAACATAAAAATGAGGGAATTAATAAAAACAGCAACATAAAGCACTCTTCTGAAAAGGAAGATGTCTACAAACAGTCTAGAAGCTGCTCCAAAATGGTGATAAAAGCTAATAAAACAATTTTGGATATTGGAGAATATGAGGGATTTGGGATATAGAAAGTGGTCAAGGCTGTACTTTAATCTCTCCTGCTGTCACTGGTGGCGAAGTAATACTAGGCTCACAGACCACACTCTGATCCAGCAAGGCACTTCTTATTCTAGTTCCCCCTGGTCCTCCAGATATAGCTGCCCCAGTAAATTAAAACAGTATCAGGGTCTGCTACCTAGGTTCTAGGACTAAAATATCCATGCTGTTAAGGTACAGTCTACCGAGATTTAGCATGGGCCAGGGTTGTTCTCATTAAGCAAGTTGTATGTAGCCAGCTTTTCTTGGGAAGCTGCAAGTGTTTATCTGTAGGGATGTGAGCTGTACCATGCCAGCTGGATGAGCTGTTAACATTTTATGTAACGTTATGGACACAAAGACTGCATTTCAAAGGCAGCTGATGGTGTCAGGAGAGGCCTGATCCTTAGAGAGAGCTGCAGCATACAGGTCAGAGCAGATGTGTTGGTACATGTAGCTGCCAGATCATCGTGCCTAAAAAATAATAATAAAAAAAAATAAATTAAAAGTAGCAAAGCTTGAAGCTTGAACTACTATATAAAAAAAGATAAAGTAATGAATCTTGATTATTATTCTTTTATACGATGAACTGTGGGAAATCCCTGGATACTTCATTAATATGACAGTTCTAGTAAGTTTTGTTCATTTTTCCAGTCTATGTTTATGGAAGTGAAGTAAGCCCATGATCAAATCAGTTTGTAGATCCAGAAATCTTTTCAGCTCATCCTAAAGCAAACAGCCATTTGGTCAGCTGAATTGAGTAGGTCTTTGTATACACACCAATTTCTAGTGTGTCTGAAAATGTCTCTGGATCTCTAGGATGCCATTGCAGGGCTGTAACACAAAGTACAGGACCTGTGGCATGTCTGTGCCCTTCCTGAGGAACCATCAGAGACTGGATCAAATAGGACACTGGCAGTGCAATTGCACTAGATACCAGATGTGAGTGAGCAATTGATTTATACTCTAGATATCTACATTAGGTAAGGGAATACAGCCCTATGTATCTCTGCTCCTGTGATGGGATGGAGAGAGATAGTAGACAGTTCAACACTTATTAAAGGTCATCCCATCTTTGTCTCTGATAATGCCTGTTTCTCTGGGGACTACAAGATCTTACATCACAAGCCAGTGTTCCTATGCTTCTTTCCAAACTAAAGATGAAATCACTTTTATGGGGATAATGTTTATTTTCAAATTGCAGTTGGAAGGAAAATTCCATTATACAGCGTATGCAAAGCACCGAGGTCTTAATTAGTCATACTGATTAAGCTCCAGTTCCTCAACTGAGCAATGGTGCATGCTCACTTCAGGTAATTTCAGCATGTTCTCTTCATTTAACTAACCCAGTACATATACAAATAATATTCAAGTTAAATTCAATTTGGATGTCCAGAACTGAATGCTTTTGGTAGTTAGTATCAGCACAAAAGAACTCTATTTTCCTCAATTGCTTTCCTTTTCTGTTAGAGTTATTTAAAAAAGAATACCAGTCAAAAATCTCTCAGAGAATTATAGCAACTGAAGTTATACTCAATGAACATTTAGGTACTACTTGTTATAGACAGGGCAGTGATGTGCAGTGAATCAAATAATTTAAGATTATAGTTTCATTTTTTTGCTCATATTAGAACTCTGTGAGGTATCCATAAATACATATTTATCCTCTGATTTTTTTTTTTCAGATCCCCCCCTGCCCCCCTTTATCTTTTCAAACTCTATTTATTCTTTCTATCATCTGGAAGATTGTTTAATAATTATGTCCTATATTAGGTTCTATGTACCTTTCTTTGTGTGAGATAAGTATCTGTGGAAATTCATGAAGAACTAACCTTTGCGTTTCATAATAAATATGTTTTTGAAATTCATTTTATGTGAACATGTAATAAAGTAAACATTCAGAAAAACTGAAAATCATCGCATGAAATATGATCTTTTCTTCCTAGTTCATTTTTTTTTAACAGCTTGGCTAGCAATGATATCTTGAAAGCTTTTGCAACACATATTTCTTATCAAGAAGATCAGCCAAACACCTCCAGAACTGTTATTATCACACATTATAACTCATTTGAAACCTTTAGTCTGTGTAACATTATGTATGATGGACAGAATAGAATGAAAAGAAGTTTACACTAATTTGCTGCAGATATTGATTATGTCACTGTTAATATCAATGGAGATTAGAAGGGAATAACTGTCCTACAAGGTTAGAGAGTATTATGGCTAATTCTTGCCCTTACACCAAAAGAAACAGGTTAAATGTGTCAATATCAATAAATACTCTCTCCGATCCTAAAATCAGGTGTTCATATCCAAACTGCTGTGGGCTCTGGATCATGCTAACACCTGAACAGTGCCCAGTGAGAGAAAGCTCCTTTCTGCCAGCCATAAGTATTCCTGAGTCTGTCCTAGAAATGTAACAGTACAGATAAGCTAGGTCGTGGTGCCTGGGACTGTCCTGGCACTTCTTGATTTTGCATTCTCAGCAAACTTTAAATGTGGTGTTTGTTTCCATCACTGATTATTGTTTTCTCCTCCCTTTCTTTTCTTTCCTTCTTTCCTGACATGAGTGCTGATCAATACTTAGAAAGATAGGTGGGGGAAATTTTGCTGTGGCATTAGGGAGATAAGCTTTAGCAGCCATAGTATGGACATTCTAAGAAGCTACTGCTGTGCTGCCTGCTCTGGGGTGACCACAAGCTGCCATGCAGGTCTTGGCCTCTCGGACATGGCTGCAGGTGGCAGCAGATTGTTGGAGACCAAGAATGGGCTGTAGGCAGTCTTGACCTTGATGAGGTACAGCTGTTCAGAACAAAGTGTTTCTACTAAAGACCAGAGACCAGCTGCCCCTCAGAGAGGTAGTTCATAAGAGAGAAGACAAGATCACAGAAGAGGACTACTACCACAGAAGAAGACCACAAAGAAAGGACTACTGAAACAGCAAGCGAGCGGGCGGGCAAGCAGGACTGAAGCAGCTTTAAGTGTTAGCAGCTTCCACTGTAGCCCGGAGAAAAGAGTCAAGTTTTTTGTTGTTTAGCAACAGTGGATGCCCTGGTTCCTGGCTGACACAGAGGAAGCCACACAGCTGGAACTGTCCTGGGCAGACCAAACTCTTTTCATGCACCCTATTGAGCAGTCAGTAGGTGGCCACACCTTTCTGTGGTTACCACCTTGGGCTGGTTTAAAAACACAGTATGGATGGCAGAAGTATTACAGCCCGTTAAAAATCCCCTGACCATCCCCCCAGATGTTCTGCTTCCACGTTGAAACCTCCATAGGTGTTTCCTAGCATGAATAATTCTGACATGTCAAGCTGTAACCAATGCATGAGCCACTGGAGCCACCATAATGTATCATGGCAATAGGACTGCAATGCTTAGGTACTGTATTAATAAGTATTTGATGATTTTTTTTTTTTTTTTGCACAGCAGGTGCTTTTCTAAATGAAATAATTCCATTGATTTAATTTTTACCAGGGATCCATAAAGGCAGAAGTGCACATTATTGACTAAAGATGTGAAACATTTCAAGTCACCCCTGGATCCCCAATCCCACACACAAAAAGAAGAATCTGTTTTTTCTTGGTCAACGCAAGAAACACCTGGCCTTTATTTGATTGATTCCTCTGTGTAAATTAGAGGGAAGGAAGCTACATTTATTCTTACAGATTTTTAATGGTTTTTTGGCAGTTAGATGAAAAAAATAGCTGAAGATTTTTCTGCCCAGTGGAAAGAATAATTCTGGAATTGTATGAATCTAAAGAGAATTGACAAAATAACCTTGATTATAAGATACAGGATTAATATACTACTAATAGAATAAGCCATTAACCCTACAGCTAACTGGAATGCTCAAACTGGTTTAAACTGTGTCTCTTTTAGCAGGAAAGATATTGAGCAAAAAATGTGTCTAAGAACAATAGGAATATTAGGGTGCCCTACTGTGTTCTGCTTCCCTTGGAGTCTGTGTAAATGTTTTTCCAGTCAGGGCAAAGGGTCCAGCTTTTTTGATGATCATTGTCACCAGGAGAATACATGATCTACCATATTTTCTGATGTGTGAGAAATAAAAATTGTAGTGAAGTTTTCATATAGAAATTTTCATATCAAAATTTTAGACGAACCCATATCAGAGCTCAGAAAAAAAGGGATTTGCAAACCCCCTACCTAGTTCTTCTGTTTCCATCTCATTCCACTGCCTGTAACTGCAGGCAGGTGTGCACATAATCAGTTTAGTTGCAATGTGTTTCCTGACAGTGTGGGCTACCTACTATCCCTCAGATATGCAAAGGGTAACTGGATGAAATACAAGAGTTTACCAGACTAGCTGACTAAATAGTTCCTTCTGCATTTAATCTCTATGGATCCCAGCAAGCTTAAGGACATATTTACATTTAGATACAAATTTCAGCTGCAAACAGATATGAACTGTTTCCATTTGTACCAGCAAAAATATGCAGAAGTGAAGCATGTCAAGCTAAAAATGGCAGTGGTGGTATGCTCAAGGGAGTAAGCCCTGCCCAGAGGCAGGTACACTGCTTCAGATATGAGATGGGGAGTTCACACAGGTAGATTCCAAGTTGTGCATCGGGCTCTGCTACTTAGGGACCTCAACACCTCATGTGGTACTATGACATAAACAGCCTTCTAAAAATATAGATCATGCTACAGTTTTCACCTTTTTAATTACTCTGGGATGTTTCTAGTAATGAACATAGAAACGTTAGGGAGGATGTGATTATTTATTTAATCTATTTTTTTAGAGCAATTCTCCATACAAGTGTCTTAAGGAAAAAGCATGGAGAAGCTACCCAACTGAGACAACTGTGCTGATGTGGTGAAACGATTTTGAGATCACTGTTCTTATGAGGTGTTTTACCTCATTTATGTTCAGCAGTAATCTGGGATTAGAAGGTGGTTGAGATTCTTATAAAATCCTTGATTTCTGGCTTCCATGCCTTCCAAGCAGGCAGAGTAGTTCACATTCTTCATGGTATCAGTAAACTTTTGTTCATTTGTATTCCTCCCATAGTCTTTTGTCCTCAGTTTGGAAGCATAATTCCTTGATTACAAAAGTTTACTCCTTGATTACTGAAGTGCTAAACAGCACTAATGCTTGTTGTATTAAATTTCACATATAAAAGAAGGCCCTGGAGTTGTGAGGAATGAGTAAGTGTAAAGCCAGTCAGAACAATTATGTAGTGCTGGAGGCAATATTTGCTGCTTGTTTGTATATATATCTAGCTTGAAAGCCCTTATCAAAAACTACCTTACTGAATCTGGAAATGTTAGGGGATTTTTTTGGGTTATCTCACACAGTTTCTTCATATCGCCTTAGGTCGTTTAATTCACGTCCATAAAGGACAAGTAAGCTGTGGAAGGAAAAGATTACAGTGCCCCTGGTAGTTCTAAACAGTGTGTATTTGATTTATTCAGCCCTCTTACTTTTATTTGAGGTGGAAATCTCATCCAAAGGCCGCTGACTCTCTCCGTATTCCAGATGTTGCCATATCAGCCTAACTTCCATTTCTCATATCTCCCTTCTCCTATCTGTCACGTTTATGAAAAATTAGAGCCCTCATACAATCAAAATGTCATCCTCCCCACCCTCCCCAGCAAGCCTGGCTTTTGATTATGGGTAAGCAGTCATGTGTAAAACCTCATATTGGACCTCATCAACAGGACTGCCTATGGATTGTGGAATCTGCTACATGATATTATTAGATCAGGCTTTTATTGAGAAACTTTGTGTACTAGAAAAAAGAATGTTTTAGGGGTGTTTTTTAACTGAGGTGGTGGACATGTTCTGGAAGGCTTGAATATTTAGGTAAAAGGCAATGTTATGGCTGAGAAATTTTTGACTGTGACCTGGAGATCTGAATCCACCTTGAATCAGTTGTGATCGAGAGTTACTATTGCCTCATGGTCTTTGGTAATGATTCCCAATAATCAAATGGATTATGTGTTTGTTTTTCAGTGAAAGAAGGATATTTAGCTGTGTTAGCTGACCTAAAAACTTCTTGTTGCTCAGCTCAGAAAGAGTAGTACTGACACAATGTTGGTGTCTGTTTAAATATTTTTTTATTTTCCTTAAGCACTGGGACTACACATCTATTGGTGCTGACAGAACATGAACACTACGTGCCACCCTTCAGCTACATCCTGTGAAACACTTGCCAAGACCTTATAACAAACTAAGACCTGAAGTAAAAAACCAAAAGTCATAACAGATGACAGTAAAAGAAGAGAGGAGTGATACTACTTTTGTTTGCTTTATCATAAAACTCACCAACAACCTGAGAAAGTGAATGTAGTCCCAGCTGTAGATAGAAAACAACAGCAAAAGAAATGCTAAAATATATCATATAGTTTCATAATGTGCAGCTAATGGAATTCACGGGCACAAGTTAACAGGGAAGCAGAAAATGGACAAAAATCAGATTTCCAGATGTTCTGAGATCTTTGTTTTTCATGAGTGATGCAAAAGGGATGAAAAGTAGCTGCACTTGGTTAGCTGGAGGGGTTATCCAACACTCAGAATTTCACATAAGTCACAGGTTTGGGCTCTGTTGAATAGGGACTTTGTTGAGAGGACTTAGAAAATGTGGAATCTATAACCAAATCTATATGCCTGAAAAATACCAGTCATGATGCTGGAATTAGGCTGGCATTCAGGAAAACACAGGTCTATAAGTAAAATACAATTATTTCTGATTAACTTTACTTGGAAAACTCAATGCAGCAGAGATTCTGTTTCTTGCATGACAAATGATGTCAATAATAAGATTGATAAGGCTTTTTGTTTTTATTGTTTTCATGCTTTCAGGGTTAGTATAGCAATTTTGTATCTACATCTTGAAATTTAAAAATTAGGGACTCTCTCCACTTTCACTTTTTGTAAACTGCAAAGGTGTATATTTTGGGATAGAGAAAAGTAATAGTGAACTGTTTCAATACAAAATGTCATGAAAATAGCTGTCTGCAACTAGAAAAGTGCATTTATATAATTGGAAGCTTACACCAATACAATGTCCCATGAGTTGAATTTACCAAATTCTTCAGACCACAGCCCAAAGTCTAAAGAATAAATCTTTATTTAACAGTAAAAAATCCCATGTCACTTGGTATAGCACAACATTGCACACTAAGGAAATTGAAAACTCTAGCTGTATGTGGATTGTCCATCAACACTAGTGTGATAAGAGCAGGTTTAGGGCTCTTCTGGCTCGCTGTTCCCTTTCACCCATCTGCATTCCAGGTTAATCCATCTCTTATCATTTCAGAAATTTTCTGGTTTAGTTTTTCTGTGGTATCCATTACTATAATGTCTAATTGCTGACCTTCCAATCCACTCAGTTTTAGGGAAGTCTCTGTGAAACGGGCCAGTCCTCCAACCTTACCTTGTCAATTTGGTTATTTAAACCAGTAAGTCTTAATGGCTATACAATACTTTCTGTGAGGGAGTAACTCAAATTCTTATGGCTTCATGCCCATTTCACCTCAGTTTTATTTGAGTGTAGTCTACCAAGTGTTACAAGAAATAAGGGAAGGATAATCTTTTCTTCACATTTAAATATTTCACCATGTCATTTTATCCAAGTAATTTGACTGTAGTTTCAGTGCCTTTTACACAATGAGTTCAAAACACTGACTGATTGTTAAGAACTGGCTTTTCCAGAACAAGGTATGTTTTGCTACAGTCTCTGCTGCTAGACAGCTCACTTTCACCACTCTAAATATAATGGGAAGTGAAACAGGCTCTGTAAATTTAGATTTGGGCTGAAATAAACCTCTTTGATTGAGATAATGCTAACAGTCTGATCTGGATAGAGATTCTTCATCTAAAATAAATGTTTATTTATCCCTCCATTAAATAATAAAACATCCTAATTTTTATGATCTAGAATCCAGAGTTGGCCTATAATACAAGTAAGTGAAAAAGATGAATGAGACACTAAAAGAGCCAAAATATAAGTTCCACATTTATTTACAGTCATAAAAAACAGTAGTCAGTGTTGTATACTTTATCTTTTAATGTTTTGGGACTATTTTATGTCATATATTTGTGATGAACAAAAGCAGACTACAGAGTGTACACGTGCTCACAGCCTACAGAATCAGACCATTAGATCATAAGCAGACAGAATGATCATGACCTAGACCTAGATAAAAATGCTATTTATATACCTTTAGTTGGTGAAATAATAGCTTTGACTATAGAGTGACCACAGGAGGGATTAAGTTGGTAACATTTTATCAGCAAGTCTTGATACACACCCCTAAAAGAAAAGTATGCTGAGTGTTTTCCAGAATGAGAAGACAGTACGTCATGGCTGACTCATAATTATTATGGCCCTTGAATAAAGATATTTTATGTACCAGAAATCAGCAATGATTGCCATAACCAATTTCATATTTAATGGAGAAAAACCATAGATTCTTCACGACGGACTTCATGGTGGATGATCCGTCATACTAGAAGAGTTGTTCAGAAATGGTAATTCCAAGGACAAACTTCCTGAAACTTTTTCGCTGGACATTTAATTAATAGAGGCTCTCTAGACTCTGCCAAAGGAGTCAGAGCTGACTCAAGCCTTCTTTGCCATGTAGTGAGGCAGACATAATTAAGTCTTGCTTCAGTGGCAGAACAACTCTCCTAGACTAAGGAAAAGCCAAACTGAGAAGGAACCAGCTTGTTCAAGGAGATGGCTAGAGGTGTTAACAGCTGAGATGTTCCTTTCTTCCTAGTGCCATCTTTCCCTGAGGTTTGAATCATCCCCAAGCAATCATCTCTTGCTCTACTTTAAGTAGAAGAAAGGGGCCTCCCCTCTAGAAGCCCACATCTCCTTCCTGCACTTTGCATTCTGGAGAGAAGAAAATGAGGCAAGGCTGTGGAAAAAGAGCAGATTCCAGAAAGAAGAGTAGGTGGCAATTACTGATGTTGCTAGAACAGAAGGCTCCCCTATCCTGACTGAAAGGGACATATTTATCTCTGTGTCCAATGATGCCTCAAAATGTGGAAATTTCAGGATACCCGACTGTTTTTCATTACTGCACTTCTGAAATAGTAGAACATTCTTGTTTTGATCATTTCCAAGGTACCATGAAATTGACCTGGGAAAGTCTGAATAAAGGTGCTCATACTATCAAGCAATATGAATTTCAATCCATAATTCGTTATTTGGTAGAGCATACTTCAGATGGCATTTGTCTAAATGAAAAAAAATAACTGCATCTAATATGCAGTTCATTTACTTATTGTGTGTGCTGGAAACCACATATTAACTATCGCATTTCTTCATCCTCCAGAAAAAAACCCAGAATCTTAAGAAAAATTTAATGACCCTGAAATAGATTGACAAATTAAAGTGTAACCTCAGAACATAATTGTTTCTTACTAAAGCTGAAGATTCAACTACTTCAGTTTTGTAGTTGCAAACATTTTTTTTTTTTTAAGGTTCTTATAGATTTTTTTTCTTAAAATGCAAACATGTAGAGACACTTTATTTGATTAAGTGCTACTTATATCACTATGATACAGTTAAAATCAAAGCAATTTAATGAGACAAAACAGAAGTTAAGCAAAAATATTTCAACCAAAGCCAATGACTACTGGACTGTAGACTTGAAAGGGATTTTTTTCTTTTAAAATATTTCTTCCTTATAATTAATGTAGTTTTAATTTATTTTGCTTTATACAAAAGCACATCTTAGACAAATCAACTTTTCCAAAGAAAGAGGATGAAGAAATAAAAAGGAGTGAGAGAAAGTAAGGGGAGACATTTAAAATAGCACAGGGTGTGTAGCCTGTAGAATTGGTAGCGCTACCAATAAGTGAAATACTACTACAGCGACTGGGAAAAGAAGGAGAATGTTAGAAACTGATTAGTTGCTTCATATTTGCATAAGGTAAAGGAAACAAAGAAACAATCTGTGAAATATTACTCTTTGTGTTGTTTTATGTTTTCTGCTGAAACTGAGATATAGAAATAGGAGTAATCATGTCAGTGCATTGGGCCAAAACCCCACTGTTCTGGGGAGTAGCTTTTAAGGTAATGTTGAGAATCTCGCAGAAGCAAACAGAGAAAAATCTTTTCCACAGAATCTTCCTCTGTCTTTGATAGGTTATCTATGCATCCCTGCGGATCTACTGAAGTAATAACTGTAACATCAGACATCTCATTAATGCCTTCTGCAAAACCAGCTACAGCTGTGCTGTATACCAACATCTCACCTGTGGAGAGCTGAGGTCTACCCTTAAAAGCCACACAGTGGCCTCTATTGACAGTGGTGTCCTCACCTGGTGTGCAAACCTTACCAGAACACAAGAAATCTCCTTTTATAGTCTTAGCCTAGAATCATAATCAATCTGTACAGGATGAAGTCTCTTGCATGGAAATATATGAAAGTCCTATTCTAAGGATTGCTCTAATGAACCAGAACCTCATCCACCTGCTGGGCAGGTGTTTCTGCAACCATTTACAGGCCTAAGTTACGTGCTGTGCCCTGGCCTGGCAACTGATTGAAGACCAGTGTGAACATAAGAGGTATTCAAGAATAGCTGGTCTCTTACAGACATATGATTACTGGCTATTCACCTTAAGAGACAAAGAGACAGAAAAGGAAGTAAACTAAACACTCAGAAATGCAAATTGAGCAATGGCAGATAGTGAAAACAGTACAGAGAGGTTCATATCATGGACTGACAAGCCATGGAAAGAACACTTCAATATAACATTAAGACATTCGACTAGAACTTCGTAACTGATGAGAACAAGGGGAAGCAGGATTATTCTGAGCCTTACTGGAAAGAGCAAGTGTATGTGGTAGTTGAGTGTGGTTGCACAGCCAGCCACTGGAATGCCCTCAGCAGCTTGCCAGGTTGGCTGCTTGGGGGGATGGGGGGGGGCACGAGCCCGGACGAAGGAAGCCCGGAGCTCTGCCTGCTGCGCCCTCGCCACAGCAGGAACACACACAAAAGCGGTCAAGGACGCAGCTTCCTCACTCAAAGGGGCTTCCCCCAGGCTGGTGGTGAAGGCGCGCCGGCAGAGACAAAGGGGGAGAGAGGCAGCCTGCTGCTTGGGTTCCAGAAGTTCAACAGCCGGAAGACTCAGAAGCAGCAAGAGGAGGAACAGACCAAGTACAGGCATTTTTATACTGGGACAGAGGGAGGCGGAGTGCAGGGCATAATCCAATAGAGAAAGGGAACATGGGAGGGGTTGACACGGGAACAGCCAATGGGAATAGAACAGAGGAGGGATTAATACAGACAACCAATGGGACACTGAGGAAGGGGAACTTTCCAGAACATAGTGCATATGTAACAGGGGAAATGCATAAACAGAGACTCATACATAAAAATAGGAAGGGAATACACAAACCAGTAGGGCTGCAGTGGGCTGTGGGAACTCCCTATAGCTGGGAGATGGATTTTAGGAGTTTTGCCCTGCTGCAGTTGGGGGCTTGAAGGATTGTGTGAAATTTACTATGGAATGTTTAAAGGGGCTGTGAGGACGTGCAAAAATTGTTACAGGGTGTTCAGAGGAAGGGTCACATGTTTGGGAAGGGGGAGCAGGGTGTGTAGTTGGAGTGGGTCCGGGAGGAACAAGTGTGAAAAACAGAGAGGAGAGGGGACAGAGAAGACTGGCTGTGTGAAGGTGTGGGCATATTTTCTAGGAAAATTTAACAAGCTGGATTAGCCTAAGAGTAGAAGACTAGCTTCTGTAGAGATGAAAGTTTTAAGATCTGGAAGCCAAAAATGTCAAATCCGTGCTAAAATTTAGAGATCATCCAGAAATGACAGCAACCCTGTGAATCAAGATTCATGTCCTTGTGAGCTTTAACCTTCATTGTCTGGAAATGAGGAGCAAGATGAGGCTTTCTGTGGTGTTCTCCATTGGGTAAGTGCTGATTGTGTTAATGGGGCTGCCAGTAAAGATGTTGCTCTTCAACTTGTCTTATTGTGTGCGCTTATATTCTGTGTGTGTGCATTTTGCATCATTGGTACATGCACTCAGCTCTGCCACTGGCTGGACCTGGAAAAGGGGCACAGTATCTAACAGGCTGGGAAACAGAAGTCCCAAGGCCTTCGCTGAAGTTGACTTGTCTCACCATGTAGTGCTGATGTGAGGGAGTGTACTCCCTTTGCCTTCGGTCTTTAACACCCCGGTGAAGTACACCTGGCTATGGCCTGTCAATTGAGTGAGTGAGGGAGTCAGGAAAAGGTTGTATCTCTCAGGTGTTAGGTGTTTGTCTTCTCTCAAATCCACTTTAGCTGAACTGGTTGAAGCTTTGAAAAAGTCCCTGAATAAATGTGGTGAACTTTTGTTTTCAGTTTGCATTTTCACAAAACTGTTTTCCTCTCGTACCATAAACATAAGGTAATAGAAAGAGTTGTAAACATCTCCACTTTTCCACTACAAATGATTTATATGTCTTTGTTTTCACACTTTTGACACTGGCCACTGTCATGAAGATAATAGTAACCTAATCGAGTGCATAGTGTGATCAGAACATTCTGTCCATGGAAGGAACTCTTACTGGTCTCCCGAGAAGCATCCCTCCAAAAACTGCTGTGTTGTCCACTTCAGACCTTTTTGGCTCTTTTCTGTGCCTGCTTGGGACACCTTCTCATGTTCCTGTCTCTGCTTTTGTGATGTGGTTCTAAGCAGCTTGTGCCTCTTGTGCTTTTAAAATAAATTGTATGGGAGGAACCCTCCTTCTTTTCTCTCTGGCAATGAATCTTAAGCTATTCCCAAACTGGCTAATGGGGCGTAGAGTATAATGCATCCCCAAGGAAAAGAGCACAGAGATAATATCAAACCATTATAGGTAAATATATTAAATCCATGACTGGATCTATGTGGTTCCAATCATCCTAGAATTTGCTTTATTTATTTTTTGAGTGCTTTGTGCTTATCTATAGGCTATAGTAATTTTTTGCACCTAATACTAAATACCCCATTATACCTGCAATGTTTAAGCTGTCAAATTACAATGGTATAACAGATTGTATGACATGGAAATGCTTGACCTTTATGTAGGTGCCACTTAAAGAGTTCATTGTTTGAAAACAAATTAATATGAATGCTGAGATTAAACAATTAAGTCAAAAGATGATAGTATATTTATTTTTTTGTTTGGCTAAGCCTATTCTATTGCCACTAGTTGTTGACACCCAGGTTGTTGAAGTTTTTTCCTATCTTAAGGGATATTAATTACAGAAAAAGAGTGTATAGACCTGCAGTTTCTACAAAAACCTTTAATCTCTACCATGGGAGTACATTCTATTATAAATGCATGCACACCACATTCACTGACATTAAAAGGAGTTATTGGCACTCACTGAGTGGAGAATAGATGACATGGCTGCTGAATCAGTTACTCATAATGTCTTTCAAATGCAAGATGTTTCGTTAAAACATTCTTTCAAGGGAAGAGTTAAGAACGGAGAAGAGATACTAGTATTTTTATTCAAAGGAAGTTTATCTAGTGTTGACTTTTTATCTGTTGACTTTATACTGAATATAATACCAAAAATGGTATTTCAAAAGAATGTAAAGTACTCATTTATATGCCACATGAAAACCTGTGGACGTTGCAGCTTTTCTGAGTTTTATGAATAAAATAGGGTTTATGTCCTAATGTGTAAGAAATTAATAGTCACAGTGGTTTGAAGAGCAATGACTTCCCTGATAATAATGATAAACAGAATGAGGACTTGATGGATGTACCTAAGCTAGTGGAGGTTAATGATGGTGCTCCCAAAAGATTTGATTTCATAGTGATAAATTGAAGATGACCTGCAGAGATGAAGTAGAAATCCCATTAAAATTTTCAGAGCCTCCCCCCCATAGAAGAATTAGATCAAGGGGTGCATTGGGTGATTTCTTACTCCCAAAATAACAGATTGTCTTGTGTATTGTCATCAATGGCATCCAATGGCATCCACTTCTGATGCAGTTGATTAGGTCCCCCTCAGAGTAAACTACAAGGACAATTATCTATGATGTGGTGGTTGAGGCTCTAACAGTGAAGATTAACTTTTGATGGCTGGACTAGACAGAAGAACCACTGAGTATATACACTCACATAGGTTTGGAGTTAGGCTGCAGTGTACTGCTGGGTTCATTAGAGGAGTGATGCTCCTTCTTTAAAACCAAAATAATAACTTCCGTAAAGGACTCTAATAAAAAGACAGACCATGTTGGCTCCCCCCAGCTGCATGACATCACACAGCCAGATATCAGAGGCTGCAGGATAACAGAAAGAAGAGAAGAAAAGCAACACAACAACATTTATTTTGGGGCTTTCTGTAAGAAAATGATAGAGAAAATTAATATATTCCTGGCAAATTGCTCATTGTTCTAAAATGCTCTTTATATCCAAAGGGCCATTTGAAATACAGCCCTTGGTGGCAGTTAGTATTTGTTACTACTTTAGGCAGCAAATATCACAAAAATTGATAATTTGAAACCAATTTTTCCAGACAGAATGTCCATGCTGAAAAAAGCAATACATCCTCTAGTGCACTGTGGCAACATTCTGGAGAAATCAAAGATCTTGCAGACCCATAAGAATGAATGGCCCTTATGACCTCATCCTCTCACTGTGTATTGAACTAATAGGTGGATAGGGAAGCTTATGTTACCTGCATCTGTATTGGGATTGGTTTTTGGTTGCTGCAGCTGTCAGTATGACCTTTTTGTTGAACTAAATTAGCTTAAACTCCCTATTTTTCAAAGGCTAGCTTCCCTTCATCCATTATTTGCATGAACACAAAGGTGATTTTTGCATCTTAAATTATAACGGATAATTTTTAACACAATCAATTTTAACAAAAGTTAGGAGAGTAGGTCAGAACAAAGAAAGGACCGGTTAGAGAATATTAAATAACTTAGATGTAGCCAAGATGTCAGGATGTGATGAAATTAACTAAGCCAGAACTATCTTTGAACCATTATTAATTATGTTAAAGAATTGTAGGTCAATCGTACAAGACTGCAGAAGGGCAAATACACTACTATTTTATTTTAAAAAATGGGTGGTGAAATTAGAAAGAAAGTAGAAATGTTGAGTTGTAGACAAGGCACCAATGAAGATATGATAGCATTTTTATAATATATTTTTAAACAATGATTTTATGAAAGCCCAGAGCAGGCAAACCTGATTTTGCTAAGAACAAATGTGCTCAAACCCCACCACATTAATTCCTGAAGAGGACAATTGTAAAATATATGATGGAGACATATGTAGTATATTAGCAAAATTTTTCACAGGGCCAAAGTATTTTAATATTGGAAGAAAGAAAATTTAGTCCAGAAGAAATTGGTAAAATGATTTGTTACTGAAATGGGACAGAATCTTCTTTGTAGGAGGCTGCTTCAGTGTGATACTGTCCAGTACTTTTGTTTACTGACTAGGTCAGCAAAGTAGGCAATATAATTCTTTGTGGATCACAAACAATTCCATTTAGATGAACATTGTATAAAGTAGGGACTTTTAAGGATGGAAATTAAATTGGAGATGGTCTTAGTGAAAAGACAACCACTCAAAGTATATCAAAAAGAACTAACTGAAGACCAGTGTGAGGTAATGCAGTTAAGAGCTATATTTCTATTGCAAAATTACACTGCAGAAATGTACAGTGCAATGAAATACATAGGCAGTTGATGTTAGACCTTGTTGTAAAAATAGGTTGGCTTCATGTGTGTATTTATTTACTAAAGTGTAATATATAACACATGGAAGGTAATTTTTACATTTCCCTTAACACTTATTCAGTCAGTTCTATTTTCTGTTCTACTTTGGGCACTTATTTTAAGAGATAATAACGTCGGTAAAACAGGAGCTCTTAAAAAATTCCCTCCATCACCCAAACAAAGCCCAACCATCAGAATGAGCAGAGACTTAGAAAATGTGGTCTTTGAGAAATGATCTCCTGCAGAGAGATAAAAATGGCTTCGAGTGTATTGAAAGTGATGAAAAAACCAGGAGGGGCCTGTTGCTGTATGTCAGTAATCTCTCAAGCACCGGGTTCTATGCCGAAGGTAGGAATCCTTCTCCCACCTTGTCTTTGAAAACAGGGTAAATCTGGTTTTGATCCTACTGCAGACTAAACTGATGAATGATGTCACTTCCTGAGTTTGTCAGTCCTGTTGTATTTTCTGTGACCACATATTATCCATGTGTGTACAGCTGCAAAATGATAGAAAATACTATTGAAATGTGACGTTTTTAAATTTGAATAGGCAATTTTGTCTTTCAATACAGTTACCGTTACAATTTATGCATATCATTATATTACATAAATTTTGGACTTCTCACGAACATATTTCTAGTTATCTCAAAATACCATGTATCAGCAATACTTTCATGAGGTTTGTTGTCTACGGAATAAAATTCTTCTGAACAAAAGAGTTTTTTGTTCAAAAAGACTACATTCCTGCCACTGGAATTGACTGTGTGACTGTGTTTTTGTTGGTTTTTAGTTGGGCAAGGTATAATAGCCAGAATTATTCAGCTTGATAATTTCTCTCTATATTTCCGCTTCAACAATTAATATTTTCTTAATTCTTTCAACAAATGAAAATTAGTACAAAGAAAGAATTGGATATCTTTTTGCTACCTTTCAGAATATCTGTAGCAGAGAAGTTTATAAGTGGTTGAGTGACCCTAATTTTATAAACATGGAAGACTTTTCATCAGTAATGCAGATTTTAGAAGGAAAAACATTAAAAATATCACTGCTTTGGAGAAGACAAGTGCAGTTTACAGAAAGCCTTGTCGAACTGAGGTCTTCTTAAAATGGTGGCAAAATACAGGGATGAGTATCCAAATTCAAACAGTGTACTTTTAGATAATTCTCAAACTGGTCATCAGAGACACTGAGTTCATTAAAGCAAGTGCTTATGAAGAAAAAAAAAGGCAGCTGCTAATTCCATGCATTTGCATATCTCCAGGTGCTGCAAGGAGTTGACACAGGTAGCTGACATTAAAGATTCGGTTAGACTGTTGTGCTTGTACAGGCAGAAACTGCAGTGATATAATAACCACTAATTTTTGTTATGATTTTATCTAAGTTTTTCTTGCTCCTTTCTGCAAACAAGAAGCGCAGTTATATCCAGGCATTCTCCTTGGAAGTCCTGGGGACAGGGAAAGCTGAAAAATTACCTTGTTATAGAACAATTCTAGAAATTTAGACTTAGATTTTTATTTCTCCTGTTGGCTTTCAAACTAACAAAGGGATAAATATTTGCTTTAGCTTTTCATTAACACTGACATAACCCCATTGCAAATGATGCAAATGTTACCAAATGCCACTGCATGAATGAATATGATAGAATAACATAGCAGTGGAAATTATATTCATTGCCAGCTGAAATTTGTTTTCCATTTAAACAATGCTAAAATGAACTTTTCATAGATACAAATGCAATCAAACCGTGAATGTTGTCAGTGTAGGGTAATGGCAGGAAAGCTCAAATGGAAGTTGAGGTATATAATTCCACTCTAAAAATTCAGTAACAGAAAATTTAGATTACTAGTCTGAATCTAAATCCCTTAATAAATAATCCATACTTTAACCATATTAGAAATAATGTTTGGGAAAAAAAATCCCTTCCCCCAAACCTTACAACTATAACTTTCTTACATAATTTGCTTTTCTAGCAACTTTGCAGGAGGAAAGATAACTAAATAAAGCCACTAAAATATTTATAAGAAATATATTGAAACTACAGGAACATACAGACTTTCAAGAATCTTGAGTTACTCTTTTATCTTTATCGCTGTAAGTGGAAAAAAAGAATCATATATGTTATTTATAGACACATTTACTCAGGTAAACATTCTGCATTCAGAAAATGTTACGGGCTCTGTTGTTGACAAAACATCATTGGTGTGTATTTAGCCAGTGAAGCAGATACAGTTTGGGTAGGATAATACACCATATTTTATTGAGATAACGAGAAATGTTTCCTGTTCTTACGGAGTAAGCAGCTAGGCCATTCCTGAGGGAAATGCAGTTCCTTATGTATTATTTCACAAAAAGTGACCAAAGTAATAGCCAAAATACCTTCTGTAGTTTGGCATTTTCCTGTTATCAGATAACAACATAGGATTGTGCCTTTACAGTATCCTTGACTCTGAAGTAATTATCAGTCTTAGCCCTCTATATTGCACATGTGATTTTTATGGTTACTTTACATTTTTAAAGGTTAAGAAGTATACAAAATTTTCAGGAAGCCAAGTGGAAATGCCTTTCGTAGCCTGTAACACTTTAAAAAAGATTATCAGTGACTCTTATTCTGTATGTCTGCACAAATTAATCACTTTACAAATAAAAATTCTCCATATTCTCCATTTCCATTTCTTTTTTAGGTTAGACCCAGCAAATTCCTCCACAAAAGGCAACTCAAGGTCACAATCCTCCAAGGGTATTTTTATAAATCAATCCTTCATAAAGCTTGAAATGTATAAAAGCATTATTGAGCAAATAAGAGGCAGCATCTCTTTTAACAATTACTTGGCTTCATAATGAAATTCTGCAAACTTGTCTCCTTTAACTCACTCTAACAAATTCATGCCTGCCAGAGTGGAATTTTTCTTTATTTAATTTTGCTAATTTCTCTTGAACAAACGGGGAAAGCAGATGTGGTGGAAGGCGAATGGATAGACAATGCAATAGGCAAACCCCAAAAGGCTGAGGGTAAAAAACAAATAAAATGAAATTGCCAAATAAGTGCCTATAAGTTTTGCATTAGAAGATTTAAAAAAAAAAAAAAAAAGCTAGCAGCCTAACTCTCCAAGCCCAAAGTGAGCAGCTCATAAAAGCATTAACACAGAGGCATATGTGATGCACAAAAAGTACAGTATTCCAGAGACATCAACACCAGATGTGTTTGTTTAATAGCTCAAGCAATTAAGATGTGAAGCAGACAGTCTTTTAGCCTCCTTAGTGTTGCTTCCATCTTCATGTTGCTTTGCCTTAAGTTGGTTCCCACGGGTCAATGCCTCCAGCAAAGCTGACAGCTGGGCATTTCTGGGTATATATTCTCTTTCCTCATGGCCCAAGCAGCTTATCAGAGCAGTTTCCTGGTTCTCAATCTGTCCATAATTAATCATAAAAAGATGAAGTACCCTTCCATCTTGAGTTATTAATAAATCTGGATTTAACATTTTGTGGGTGTTTATTCTGAGTCAGGGAACAAAAGTTTAAGATTGAATTGTGAATAAGTAGCTGTCTTTTATTTGACTCTGGCCTCCTGTCTTCCTATTGGCATTATTATTCGACTTGTAATACGCTATTATTTGGCTCAGTGACATGTTTTCCTGGCACTGCTTGTCATGTACTTTAATTTATACAGTGCCAATTTCAATGCTTTGCCTTTTTTTCTAATTTTGAGATTGCAGTTTCCCCTGTCCCCCTCCCTGCACCATGAAAATCAATGTTTCATAACCTAAGCAAATGCTCAGACTGATTCTGGGTAGTAAATGGACATATGTAATACAGCACTGATGTGCTTAGGAGGATGTGGTTGCACAGCCTTTACATATGTACTCAGCATCAGTGTGCTGGCTGTTACTCAGGCACAGTGGAGATACAAGAGAGGAGAGCAAATGACTGCAGAGGCTCCTGAGAGGACGAGGAGACCAGCTATGTACTAGGGGTTCCACCTCTACTATTCTAATTAATTTACATCTGAGAGCAAGTTACCGTGGGTGACATAAGCTATTCCTTTCTCCAGTCAAGCCAAGAAGCACTGAAAAGCACACAACTGTCTGAAGCCTTTTGCTGGTTTGTAAGCAGCATGACTCTGAGAACTTGATAATCCCCCAGTCTTCATCTTTGTCTAAGCAGAGACAGAATTTAGCACTTGGCAAGAATATATTGGCAGATGCTAAAGACCTTGGTGTTCCTCCTCACTCAGGAAGATGTCTTAGTCCTCTCGGGACAAAATGTAATTTTATTTGAACAAAGCTAAAACGTTCACATATCTCACTTTGTCTACACTGTTATTTAGAAGTTTTTTTCGTGCTTCTTTATTCCTAATGACTTTTAGATTTTTCTCTAGAATCATGTTTCTAAGCCCATCTTGCCCTGCTACATGTTCCTTTGTCCTGTGATACCTTATTTTGATGGATCGTGTATGTATTTGGAAGTCCTATCCTAAAAATTGCCTGCGTGTTGTAGTGGAAATGTCTACTTTTTGTAAATTAATATTTTTTTGACATATCTGACAAACAGATTGCATAGTTTTATTAGCTATCTCTCTGTAATTCTTCTGCATATTTGAGAAATTTAGTGAATTCTGTTGAAGCAGACTCCCTTGAGTGTTTCCCTTTATTTTGTAAGACTACAGTAAAAACCAGCCTTGACATCTTGTTAATCTACAAACCCCCCAGACACTTCACAGTTGCAAGAGCTGCTGATGGAGAAGTTATCTAATGTGATTATCAAGAGAGTAATATTTATTATCTTGGAAATCTTTGACAGCAACATAGATGATATCCCCATCTGCCAGCTGAAACTTTTACGAAGGTTTCCTTCAGTCTCACTCACACATTCCTGTATAGCTTTATTTATTTGAGTTCCTGAACAAAACATGCCTCTGCAGTTTTTTCTCACAGTAACAATGAATTTGTTAATCAGCAGAGAAAACTCATGAATAACGGAGGAAAAACTCCCATAGGTATACAGGGAGATACCATGGACCTTAATGTCATGAAAAATAAGAAAGAACATCAAATTGATTACACTCAGACTGAAAACATATTTTGCTCATTTTTCCTGCAGGCATTCCTCACAAGAGCTAATTTTAAATGATCTTTAGGTAACAGAGATTGTATATAGTTGAGAACTGATGACCTTTATTCACTGAAATTGAAGGTTCTAGGTCCATTCACTGCTTGTCATGCAGGATGGAGTCACCTGGATCATCTGAATATCTCAGGCAGCCTCATTAATCATGACTTCAGGCATTTGTCTGGATTATTTTGGACCAATATCTCAGCAATGAAAAGCAGTACAATAAAGAACATGGGATGGCATTAAATTTCAGATATTTTAAATCCTATGAACATTTTAAAATTTAAACAAATTCCCTGATGCTAACCGAAATTTTATTGATTTCTTATCTTTTTTATCCTAACTAGAAATATATCCCAAAGGTTTCTCATTGTAGAAAGCAGCATTATTTAATTCCAGCTCTAGAAAAAAAGAAAGAGAAATGGCTATCACTTTTTTTTTTGTGTTTAACGCCTATGTTAAAGGACTATGAATAGTGAGACCCAGAAAGGGGGGTAAATGGAAACACTGGTGTGAAGCTGTGTATCTGCATTTCATTCAAAGGAGGTTTTCCTGATTACATCACTTGGACGAGTGGATCACTTTGTAGAAAATGCTCAAAATGCAGTGCACATTTCCTTATACCCAGGAATTCCTTATCAGTTTGGCAATAGTGCAATATTAATATGAAGTGATGCCAGTTGCACTTTGCACTGTGCAGTGCTATTACGACTTCACAATAATATTTGCACAAAAATTAAACTTGCTTTCATTTTACGGGAAGGAATATTTTATGGATGTGTGTGTGTATGCATGTCTAGGCAAAGCACAATCTGGGACTTAAGTTTGTTTGTTTTGCACAAATTAAAACCAAAGCAAACAAACTCATGTTACTGGAATAGGTTTAGATTGTAGTCAGATCAGGCTACAGAAAATTTCAGCTGAGAATATTGCACCTGTCAACTACTTTTCATATCAGGGAATTAATCAAGCTGACTGTTCAGAGAGTTTTTGAGGATGTTCATTATTTCAGCTATTAATTTTTAAAGGCAGAAAATGTTTCAAGTCAACAGCATCCATAAAAATTGATTTATTGTGCAATTTACCTCATGCTACTGGAAGGAAAGAGAAGGGTTTGCAGATCTACTCCCCCTCTCAATTTGTAAGGCATACAATGTATATGAGTGTATAACTTTTAAAGGAAAATTATGGAGCTAAAAAGAGTAGAACCCTTTTTCATTGGTTTTATACTAGTGTGGATGGGTAACATTTGACTGTGTGAAAGAACTGAAGAATTTAACATTAAAGAGAATGATAAATAAAAAAAATTGCATAGAGAAACAGCCAGAGAAGGGAATCTAAAACCAGTGAGGTCTCACTGGAAGACTGAGTCATCAATATAGTTGTCTATGCTTCAGTCTCAGGGAAACCTATTAAATGCCATTCTTTTACAATGTGTATTGGGTGTATTTGCCTCTGTGTCCCATAAAAAGAACTTTTACCTCATTTAGGAAAACTGAGTTAGAGAGAAGGTTCTGTTACACACCTGACTTAATAAAACTTCTTGCTGCAGACTCTAAGGTCTGATTTGGAGGGGAAAGATATCTCAAATGTAGAAATTTGGGCTTATCAAACACACTAGTTCACAGCATCTGAAGCATCTGAAATAAGGCCTTTATGATGCTAAACCTGGTTTATTGTTGGTGCAATGCAGTTACCTGCTACAAAAGTCCATCTCGTGAGGAATTTCAGTCTCTGGAATGTAATACCTTTCATACAGTAGTGGCTAAATTCCTGGTCCTGCTGTGATTTTTGGGAATTCAGTTAGGGCTAGGATTCAACCTCTGCTTCTTTGGGGGATGTAGTACAGCCTTGACTTGAGGGCTTTGTCATTTGCATGTCGATGGTAAGAGTGACAGACAGTGAAGATCTCTGTTATTTTATACATATTAAATTCACTTTGGGAACCTCTCTCTCCCCTGAACAGCAGATGCAACACGCTGAGTCTGTGCTCCTGTAACACTGATCTCATTGGAGAGTGCTGCATTTGACCTGCTTATGCTAGGGTCCAAATGGGGAAAAGAAAAAGAAAATACAAACCAGCAAAACCCAATGTCCAGCTGTTCCAATGGATAAATCCTAAGAGCTTTAGAGGAATATACAGACATGTAGTAGAACACAGACCTTCAAAACATTATAAATAATTCAAAAGGGAGACATAATCTTCCTGAAAATCTTGACCATCTGGGTAGAGGACATTACACAGTTCATGAAAATGCCAGTATTATTAAAGAAATTGTAGATCTTCTCAGTCCTTTAAAATTCTAAAACTGGGTCTGAGGATCAAAGATCTACACTGACATGAGGAGAAGGAAAGACCATATAACATTTTTATAGTGTTTGTTTGATAGCTTTGCTCAGGAAAATATTAACTTACTTTAGCCTTTCATATCTGAAATATAGTTCAGATTATGAAATGAACAACATCGCATTTGCTCTGACTGGAGAAATCTAGAGTGTGAGGACCACTATTTGTTTTACAAATCCTTTTTATATTACATATCTAAATATTCCACAGATAAAGAAGAGATGAGAGATCACTCACATACACTATTTAAAAAGAAAAGACAGTGTGGGGTGTTATTTCCTGGGCAGTTTTACAGGAGAGAGCCATAAAGAAAGTAAGGCTTTTATGCACACATTTCCCACACAATATTTTTACTTCCCATTAACTTTTTATTAATAACATAAAGTCCCTAAAAAACCCAGAGAGCTTAGGCTGCGTTACAAGACCTTTACAGAACCGCTGATGTGTCTTAGCTTCTTCAGGCTTTCATACAACCCTTGGGTGGGCATTCAATGACACCAAAATACACCTATAGGGGGCTTGTGGATTAAGTAATAAGTGGCGAGTCTCCTGTTGGGACATTGCTCTTATCATTATCATCTTGATCCTCAAAAATATTCAAGCTGGTAATAATTTTATGCTACCTACTGTGTAAGATTTCAGCTTCAGTGTAACATCTAATAAAGCATTATCTGTGAGGTTCAGTGGTGCTGTATTGATAAGAGTTGCCTTTAGAAGACTTTGTGAGGCTGAGCAGTGGTGGCTGTGTAGCACATACACAGGAAATAATGAAATAAAAACAAGCTACATGATATGCAGAGATAAATGTTCACTCCAACTAATGAAGAAAAATAATAGCAAAAGGAAAAATATTGCAGAAACAGAATGCAAACAAATAAAGCAATAGCAAAGAAGAAAGACAAATAACAAGAGCAAACTAAGAAATGAATAACAAATAATAAAACAATAAGAAATAATGAAAAATTACAAGCTAGACTTCAGAAGTAATCAAAGTGAGAAGGAAAGGAAAAGAGTGTATTATCCAAGAATCAGATTAGTGCTACATGCTCCTGGGATCAACAACTCAAATTCCTTGCATAGGCAAAAATGGGTTAGGGAATAGTTTTGTCAAAGCTTTGCACATCACAATACACTAATTGTTCATCAAGACAGACCTCAGAATGGCTAACATGTGGATTAGCATGCAGATTCATGGAAGGAGTGTGATATGGGGATGCACATAAGCTGCTTGTGCTTGTCTCAACATTTGCTCAAAAATTACAAATATGGAAAGAGTTCAAGAAATCCAATGGCCTTTGGATCAGGAATAGATAAAATGTACACATGAATTAACAATTGGAAACCCTGTATTTATTTTATGTGTGTTGGTTTCTTTAACTTTTGCTGTGAAAGTGATGTCTGTTTATCTGTGGTCAAAAAAAAGATGAAAGAAATTTCCACTTGCAAATACCATTTCACTGAAATTGGAATAGTTTGTAGGGGTATTCACATCCAATTGATATTTTATTTTGGTAAAAACAAAACCTGCTTTTTGACATTCTTAGAACAAGATGGCTTAATTTCTCTTTTGAAATGACTAAGATTCTGTTTGATTATCACATGTATCCACTGTATTTTGAGATAACTCAAAATCGTATTGCAAGAATAATTTAATAAAAATTAATTGTTTTGATTGATCCAAATCAATTTCCAGTTACTCACTTCACAATTTTCTTTCTCAAAGCAATATCTCTGTCCCAAGTTGAAATAAAGAAAGATTTGAAAACTCAGTATGCTGCATTAAATACTCATCATCTGTATGTAGCTCCTATTATTGTGCAGCCTTTAACAATGGCATCTTCAGAGAATAAGCTGTTTAGGAAAAACACCTGGAAAAACATTATGTTTCTTCCACGCTTTTTGACCTTGAGGATATGACAAGAACATACAGAGAAAGGGCAATCTCAGAGGGAGGCAGGTAGGGGAGAAAGCAGCTCATGAGCAAGACAATGTAGCTTTCCAACTGCAAAGAAGCTGTGCATTCTGCTACTGAAGAAGCACAGGAGAGGGAGAAATACCAGCATTAGACCAATCTCCCACTAACTCCAGTGGCCAGGGCACTCTTGACAACTGTCTCAGTTATCATGCCACCCAGAGGGCCAAAACCAGCTCTCATCTGCAAGGGGAGGCCTCACACACATGCCACTGGAACGGGCACTGCACGTGTGCTACAGCTGGTGGTCTCGAAGGGGGATTCATGATCCCCTTTGTGCTCCATCAGTTTAAACAAACCTTCTCTTTCACTAGCCACACTGAAATATTCCTTACTTTCTCTCTCAGGTTCCACAGCTGGAGGTCCAAACTATTTTGCACATGATAGCAACGTCCCCACTTCATGCCACATATTTGTGTCCTTCAGTTATTGCTGTGAAGGAAAGGTTATCTCAGAGAGAAAAAACCTCCGAGATTTTATTACACTGTTTTGTTTTCTGTGTTTGAAATGGTGTCTTGGCTTCACAAAACTTACTCTTAAGACATTGGATTTTAATGACATGAAAAAGCACTGAGCCAGCTGTCACCATACTACAAATGTGACTTTGAGAGCAAAACCAATGAGAGTTTGAATCCACCAGGACTAGAGCTATTGCAGAAAAGGTCTAAGGTCTTCTTTCTACACTGCTGACTGTGGAGGCATTATCAGGTTGTAGACAAACATTTTTAAAGCAGTGAGGAAGGCTAGAATACTGAAATTATGAAGTAAATTATGTTTAGATGACCCTAACCAGCCCCAAAGAGAAACTTCTTCCACCCTCACAGACACTGGCAGATTTCTTTTCTGCCTTGAAATGTGGCAAGCTGTTTACAGCCCTGAATGAAGCAAACCAGCCAAGTAGCTAAGGGCATGCTGAGAATGGAGCACTGTATTCACCTGGGTTGGCTGCAAATAAAGAGCACCCCTTAAATGGCTCACCTGGTTTCTGCCTAGCCTGAGTAACACCAGATTCCTGGGGGGAACCTGATGCTTACCAGCATTATCCCAGTATTGCTGCCTGAGGTCAAAACTCCGTTTTGCCAAGGTTTGCACTGTTCTAGAGGGATTTGTCAATGAGAGTATTATTGTCTCAGGTGTCTTTGATCTATGCTTGAAAGCTCAAATGGCCAGGATTTCAAAGGACAAAGATTTTTCTTTGTGTTTATAGAAGAACCTATAATGTCTCATTTAGGAAAACACAAAAATATGTAAGTATTTTTACTAAAATATCTTCCACTTTCTTTTCTTTTACAGAATTGGATGACAATGCGTTGAGGTCAAATGCTGGTTATGTTAACATATTTTGTGCTGAACCAGGATACTAAAAATCCAGGACACGATAGGTGTAACTCTTTCAATTTCATCACCTTAATTCAAAGCTGAATTCAGCAGGGAAGTCTTTTTGTGATGACTAGTATCATTATAACACAAACTGAAGTTGAAATAAATGTTGATATGCAGTATTAAAAAGTAACAGTTCGTGCTGTCTTGGGGTCTAGGAGTTCAATTTGGGAATAGACATATTTTGTGAATGATTAAAACATCAGAATCTTTTATCTGTCCTCCTTCACTATTCGGCTTTGCAATCTGTTTTACTGTAGCTTAGACTTTACACTGATAGAAGAGTGATGATCATAGATACTATGAATTTTTCTAAATTACTTCTCTGTATATCATATTTCTGTATAATCTGATCTATAACTGTTAAGTTAGCCCTAGAGAACAGTAGGTTGTTGGCAGTGGTATCATATAATCATCCTGAAACCAATGAGGAAAAGATTATTGAAAATATGTAACAGCTAGATCAGTAAATCAGGTCCAGTCTGGTTTATACCATGTCCAGAGTAACCACTGAATGCTATAAGTCCTGTGTATTTCAGAGCAGTTCCAAGGGAGAGAAGATGCTGAGCTTAAACCAGGATATAAGTCTCAGGCAACAATACTGAGTTTAGTGCACTTGCATTCACAGATACAGGTCTGAGACAATTTGATTCTCATGGTGTTTCCAGCTTCAGGAGCAAGGCACAGAATGTTAAAACAGCCTCTGTCTCTTTTATCTTTAGAGGAAATTTGTACAATACTGGGTAGGACTGAGAGCATGCACTCCAGTTTACCCCCTGCATGGGGTCTGGAGGATTACCCTTAACCCACTTGCATGGCCATCCTTTGGTGGGTGAACCTTCATGCTCTGTTTAAAGTTCACTTTGGATTTGAGTCAATAGGAAAGGAATACAAGTTCAGTTTGGGTCTGAGTCAATAGGAGAAGAATCTGTCAGAGGGCTGGAATGAGAAAATGTGTTCAATGATAGTCTAAATTCATATGGAATTTAGTTTTGGACTTCACATTCTGCCCAAATCTCAGCTTGTATTAAACATATTTAAATTATGTTTTGATTGTCATCTGCTCAATATTTTGAAAATATTTAATTTTCAAAAAAATTAAAAAACAATTATTTGTTTTTTCCTAAATTGAATCAGAACCAAATTACATTGGGGATTTGAGAAACATTAAAATTGGGGGAAAGTCAAATCTGAAATTAATGTGTTGCTTTACATTATTTTCCTCTCTTTTTTTGTGGCTCTGCCTGCATTAGAACCAACTCTGTGCCTTATTCAATTAATGTCCTCATGACAGCACTCAGAAGTGAAAAGAGTTAAAAACTCACAGGGGAGCTCTAATGGTAATGTGTCCTGAGAGATATTCATTTGGCCCCAGCTGTCCATTTTATTCTAAGTGCTAAATGCTTTAATATACATAGACTATCATTTACATAGCAAGTAGCTATGCGAGATGAATTATTTATTTTGTGACAAATACCTAATACCAAATGTACTGTCAAATACAAAGAACTTCCTTATTTGACCCCCGTGTGTAAATTTGCATTATAGAATTCATTATCTTAGCACATAAGTCACATTGAAGTTATGTGCAGATACTGTCAGTGGAGCTGCAGATTATTGCAGCTTTGATTTAATGGCGCTGTTTGCTGTTATGCCACACTTGTACAGCAAGAAACCTGATTTTTCAGCTTTGTGCCACAGAAGCTGCTCATATATGTAACAGCTGTACATTCTCATAAAAAAAAAAGTAGGCACGGTAGAAAATCAAGCTCAAATTATTATGAAAACATGAAAATAAGTAATTTGTATATGAGAGAAATTGCCCCAGGATTTCTTATGCCTGAATGAAGACAAATCAAGACTTAAATCTTCCAAAATCAAGACAATAAAATTTAATCTGCTCTCCCCAGGCAATAGGTGACCTGATCTTATGCAGCCAGCTTCATGTTTCAATTCGAAAAATGTTAAAGAAGTCAGCTTGAATAAGAAGTTGTATCATATCTGATTTGTTATTCTTATACTGCATACCACTCTGTTAATTCTCACATTAATCTTTGATTCTCTCTCATTGTAGTCGAAATCTCTTAGTCACTATTTATTCTAACCATTTAGGTACCCATATTGCACTAATGATCATAGAATGTCACAGAGTAGTCAGACCTATCTCAGGGCAAATATTGTACTGCTCACCTTAGTAACTCTCTGCCAAAATTGATGTTTTTTGTCATGTCCTTATGATAGTTATCAGGATAGTCCTCAGTGTTTCATGCAGTTGAGGTAAAAGAAAGTAAGAGTTCAGAAACATATTCTCTCTGAAATTGCATGGGTATACTTCAAAAGATTCTGAGGTATGACAATCTGTGTGCAGATTATACAAAATTGAGATGTTTATTTACATAATTTGTAACCATAAAACAAGGTTAAAGATTTCACAGAAACAGTCCATCATAGACTCTTTTGTATGCTTAGCCTTTTTTTTTTTTTTTGACATTTGACATAACTTGTGGAGAGAAAGAGTAAATAAAATATTTCTAAAACTTGAAAGAAATTTTGCCTAAGATGAAGTCAGAACAGGAAGGTCAGGTCAATTTTTATTGAATCAGTCCAGTTTCCCATCTTCTACTGAGACAAAATTTCTGAAGCTGGTGCCTTCAAGGCTGGCTCATTTTAGCAGTTCTGCAGAGAGGGAGTTGAGAGTACCCAAGAATTTTCATTCTGTAGGTTAGAAAGTTGGTACAGTCACAGACTGAACTCAGCCAGAAGGAGTTTATGCCTGCTGAGTGAACTGAAAATTAGTGTTGACCCTGAAAAAGCTCTTCTATAGCTAAAGAATTTGTTTATCTGCACTTTGGCACTTCTTGGATCATGAAAACCTTTGAAACACAATAGGCCAATTACAGACCTGGTGTGAATGGGCTCAATGCCACTGAAACCAGCAGACTTGCACCCACTCACACGAGGTTTGAATTTGGCACATTGCCTTTGTCAGTGGCAAAACAATGTTTTCAACAAATTTCCTGGCAGAAGCTATGCTGCATGGAAAATGCGTTCGTTTAATATGTTTATTTGCATAGCAGATCTGAGCTTCAGCATAGTTTATTATTCATTATGAAATCTCATTCCCTTCCCAGCCAGCAATGAGTCGCACATCAGAAAGGGCAGCCAAAGACATTCAGGAATCAAGAGACCTCTTCTTTTTGGTTTTCTTTTTTTTTTTTTTTTTAAATTGTAATCTTCCCCCTACTTCTTTCCCCACAATGAAACAACTTGAATGCTGGGCCAAAACCTTCAAAAATAAAAGTTCAGGAACAGGTAAATAGGAGGTCCTGTTCAGACACCTGCCTGGTTTTACAAAGTGTTATATGCTCTCTGGCTCTCCAGCTGATGTTATCTTTGATTCTGAAATACTCTAAAAGAAATTAATGGGACCTCATCTTTTAATAAGGTAGAGATCTAAATATGGATTTATGTGGTTAACTTTAGGGTTTTATTTTCAAAACTCTTGCAGTAGATTATCAGAAAGACTCATCATTCAACTGAAGTCTTCCAGAAGAAAGCTTCCATGTGCTGTAGGAGATGGAAGATTGTGTATTTCTGTTGTGAGGAAGTTTAATATCCTTTGCTACCCTATATAAAATTCTGGGTATTTGGTACCATAGTGTTGAATGGTGAAGCTTGACCTGTCAGATAATATATATGGACAGGTTTCTGAAAGACCATAAGGTTAGTGCAATAGCCTTTGCTTCAGGTATGATACAGGGAAATTAAATGACTCAAATGTGTAAAGAAAGAGTTCCTTAGTGTTGTGTATCCATTTTCTCTTGTATTTACATGAATAATTAAAATTACAATGTGATAAAATTTTCAGTTATTATTTTGACCACTCCTGGATGTAAAGAAAGCATAGGTCCCTTAAGTTAGGGGATATTAGAGAAAAGAAGGTATTTTTGAGTGCTAGAGGCTGACTGCTTAAAGTAGAAAATATATCACACTGGTGTCTTGCCCTTAGGGGGCAGAATGTGCCTAAAAAGGTCCATGACTAGTGTCTCCCTTTCCTACTCCAACTATGTTTTTGGAACTGTTTATGTGAAGAAGGTTTTGTAAACGTAGCATGTGAGCAGGGTGGTACAGACAGGAGTTTTCAGGGAGAAGTTTGAGAAATGTAGGTTAACTGGAGTTAACATGCAGGTGAGTACGACACTACATGAATTATAAACAGAAAGCCAGACTCCTGATCTTTTACCTGCAGTTGCACGGGCCATCTGAGAATGCCTCAAAACATGCCTTTCATTGAGAAGCTGTGTGAACTCTGCTGTTAAGAGTCAAAGGGGCATTGCTGTAGGTATATTGAAAGTTTTCATCTTAGAAATTGTCTAAGATTTGTGCAGGAGAATGTAGTTAAGCTAGGAAACATCCATGACTTCAGAGATATAGGGGGCATAATATTTGCAGAGCCCTTCAATGATACAGAAACTCATTTGGTTAACAGAAAGTATGTTGCCAATCCTAAGGAAAGAAAATGGCTTTTGCTGAAAGGGATTTCAGTGAGTTTCAGCTCTGAAGAGCATGTGCTGAGATCAAGAACAAAATAACTCTTCCAGCAGTGACTGAGGATCTAAATTCAAATGCCTCCCTTGCTTGCTGTTGCAGAGGGAGGTCTGTTAGTGGGAAATATATACATGCATATAAATAGACAATATGTGTTCACTTGCTGACCTTATAGGCTCAGGTCTATCCAGCAGCTGGCCTTGCGTCCCTGCTCTCTGATCCAAGATGCTGGTGTGTAGATAACGGTTTGGCTGTTGTTACGTAGGCTTACATACATATTCACAGCCATGAGCACTGTGGATCCTCCCAGCAGCTGGCCTTATGCTCCAAATTTAACCAGTAGTTGTAACCTGGATCCCTGGGTATCCCAGCTCTTTCATGTACAGACTCACACACACTAAAGGGCTTTCTGGCTGGTCCTGACCTATGACCTTACCAGTAGTCACCTGCCAGACCTTACATCCTCCACAGTTGCTGAATTAGACCTCCTGGTCCCTTCAGTACCAAGTGCTCAGAATCTTCAGTCTCTGCAATACCTCACCCCGACCTAAAGCTGCTCTAAAATCTGGCTACCAAGCTTCTACCCTATTCACCAGCTAGTTCAGCTTTATCCTTTCTCGTGATGACACGTCAACACATGACTCAGTCAAGGTGCACACACTGTGGTCTCTCCAGTGTCTGACATCATGAGCACATGGTGCTTCTGACCTGGTCACTGATTCCTGGCTCTCGGACATCCACACACACACACATGGTCACGGAATAAAGAGTACTCTCATTCAAGAAAATAGTTAGAAATGCAGTTTCTTGAGAAGACAGGGCAGACTGCAGATCAAATGCAGGGCATGGCCAGACCTGAGTACTAACCAGCAGGCTGTTTACATGCTTGTTTCGCTGGTTTATCATCTTATTCCTCTATCATCTATTCCACCTATCAACTTACATATGAACACATTTAAGTAGGTGTTATCTGTAGTTAAATAGACAGTTTTCTTGTAAGATATTTTTTGTTGGAAGGTCCTGACTGTCTTGTGGTAGTTCTTGAGGTAGACAAATAGCTGTAAGTGACTGCTTTGACTGACTGTCATGAAAGCCAGGATATATCAAAGTGGTGCAAGGAGAATCTCTCTTTGTGCTCCAGACAGAATTTGTCTCCTGCTTTGCAAGAGCAGCAGAAGTGGGAAAATAGCACAGTCATGAAAGAAAGCAGAGGGGAAGGCTGTGGAGAGAAACTGAAACCAATTTTATATCTAGTAGTTAGAAAAAGCAGTGCAGAACTGTCCATTATCCAACAGCTTGGGAACAGAGTACCAGGCAGCATCACCTGCTTGTTTGCCTGTGCTTCTTTTAACATACACTGCAGTTTGAAAAATGTGGTATGATATATTACAGAGCAAGGTTCAAAGACCAAGTGAACTGAAGTAAAGAGGATGGATGAGACAGAGGAGTTACAAAGGAAAATGATTAAGATGGCAAGTCTGTCCCTGAGGTCAGGATACTTGAAGGTGATCTTCATTTAACATTCCTTTCCATCAAAGACCTATAGCAGAAACATTTGCTGCAACAGTGATTGTGCAGTGTGGAATGAGCTACATGTCCTATAAAATATATGTTAACGCTTAAAATTTCATCCAAAATACACATTGTTCATAGTTCTATGTGAATAAATGCAGGAACATTCCTCTTTACAGTTTTAGAAGATGGCTTGTTTTGAAGCAAAAAAAATTTTTCTAAGCCCTGTCTCAGGGCAGTTATTGAGAGCATGAATTTTATTTCCCAAAGCTGCATATGTAGATTGTTAAGCTCATGTTCTTTCATATCCATCCTATTCACAAAGGACCCAGGACTGCAAATGTAAGCTTCAAGTAATACTTTACCTGACTTTACCAGTGACCACTTTGGCACACATTGACAAATAACTGTCATCACGGAACTCAGGGGTAAAAGATAAAAATCTCTGTGTGCAATCAAATTGCATGAATAAATGAAATCCGTTCCTAAATGAAAGCCTTATTTCTAGACCTAAAGGTTAGGAATGGGTTTTCATTTGTCCTGGAGGGCTTTTGGTGTTGGACTTGGAATATTCTGTCTTGCTTAACGTGTAGTTGACGGGACTTTTTTTTCAAGGTATAAACAAGAGAAGGATAATTTCTGAAAAGTAAGTAATATTAATCAGAATTGGTGTGAGTTGTTATATGTGGACTCTAAATTCAATCAACAATGAACAAATTCCTTTTCTGGTAAGCATGGGACAATAAAAATAACTTATTGTTAGGAAATATATATCATCAATGAATTTACCATTTAATTAAGTATTTTCTTCTGTCTTACTTTACTATATCATTACAGATTTCTCCTGTATTTCCCCAGTTATAATCTTAATGGATCTACTAAGATTTGATAAAGTAGATAATAAATTGAGTATGCAATCATTTCATCCCAGCTGTTCTAAGTCTGGAACAGTAACTAAGAGACAGGCTCTCAGATGTGATAGGATGTTGAGAATAGACAGCAGTGACAGATGTGGACTTGGAATCATTCCTGTACTGTGGTTTCATCCTTCCTAATTCAATTCCTGTGTCACTGGACTTCATTCAGGGATATTGATCCTTGTCATGTCCAGTTTTACTGCGATTTCCTACTAGATTTTTGCTTTACTTGCTCATAACTTGTCTGAAATGAGGATCCACATTGAATGTAGACTATCCATTTCTATTGTACTAGAGTAATCTCTCAGGTTTTACCATGAATTTATGTTCCATTGGGCCACTTCCTTGCAAATACCAACATTCTTCTCAGTCTATATTCTTTATATTGAGTCTTAGATATCAGCAACACATATGTTAACAGCCTATTTTCTTTCCCTGATGTCAAATTGTTAAATGACTGCTCTAGCATCAAACTGTCTGCTCAGTTCTTTGAGAAAAGTAGTTTCATGGGCTAATGATTTATTGAAGATCACATGATATTGCTCTGCCATGTTAGCAGTCTTTGTTGCAGAAGGATCATGATGCTCAGCCCAGGGTGGGGGTGGAAACGTGATGCTTGCATGCATTTTTTACTAGCTACGAAAAAGGATCAACTTAAAGTTCCTTTCAGGAGAAAACATTCCTTCACTCCTCTGGTCTCCAGTCATTCACCATGGAGCTTTCTGCAAAACTTGTCTTTTGGGAGCTGGAGTGTTATTTAGAAGAAAACACAGTGTTGAGTAGAATTATAATCCATGTTGAGTCTGCCAGGTCCTGATTTGCTTGAGATGAGATCACAGTTGTAGGAAGGGTGCCATTGCTATTTGAATTGATTAGATAACCTTGCTTTGTTGTGCTTTGAAGCTTATGTCAATGCTATACAAAGATGTAGACAGACACTCTTTTAGGTGGTGTTTAAATCAAAAGGGAAAATGAAGAAATAATTAGGCTGCAATTTTTTCTGGGTAATTTTTTAAAGTTCTAGTCATGAACTGAAAATTAAGATTTCTCTGCCTTTCTGTAAAGAGTAATGTACAATATGGTCCAAAAATATTTTTTGATAAGGAGATAAAATGTTATAATAAAAAAATATTTTTTATTTATTTAATAATTTTCATATTTCAAGATTCCTATACCTGTCAGAGTGAACAACCAACCAGAGAATAGACTTTTAGAAGTATGTGAGGTGGTATTCATGAATTCATGCTCTTTCCATGTCAAGTACACAAATTTAAAAATTGGGAATATACCAAACTGAAAATTGTTCTTGTAGAAACACCTAGACATGAATATAATGATATTCACACTGCAGGTTGTACCAATGAAGTTATCACACCTGTAATCCAATATATTGAAAATGGCATTAAAACTCTGAGGAAATAAAAGCAATGTGATGCAGGAAGAGAAGGGGTTGGAGAGAGATGGAGAGAAAGAAGGTGATCTGGACATCAGAACTTACAACAAACATGAGTTTTGTAGTTTATAGCGTGAATCCTTTTCTTTCCCTCTTCTTTGGAATGTGATTTGCTAAACGTCTGTTGCCAGCTTTTAGTAGTTCCTACAATGTATTGTAGCACAGTTCTTTTGGGAGGAATGCTGGATGCTGCAAAATCATATTCACTTGGCTGCTTAGTTTTCAATTAAATGGTGCAATATAAACTGTAGTAAGACAGGCAGGGGGATGGTCTAGATGAACCAGTGCTGTTTCAAACAACGTTTGCCATTCTGAACACAGCATATAAGCCAGATGCTGTGAATAAATGTTCTCTTTTTATGGCCAGTTAAATCTGCACTTGTACTTCTGTAAAAAATTACTGTAAAGGAAATTGTATATATGAGAGACTTACTCTAAACAATAATTCGGGAAAATGCAACACAGATATATAAAGGCATGCTTAGTTTAACTTCTTTACAAAGATTAAAACAAGATAGTGTATTTTATAAACAACTGAGTAGGAAGAGTACAAGGAATTTTTAAAAAAATGCTTGGGAAACAAAGAATTATCCACTGTAATCAATCCATCAGGCTTCAATTATGATTCTCAAAGGGCTTATTATTCAGAGCAAGACCTCCTTAACAGCCTCAAATAAATGTGTCAGTCATAAATTCCCAGAAATGTTGACCGTACACTCGAAGAGTTCCCCTTGCGTGAAATGATTCCTTTTCTTCTTCTAGATGATTCAGTGAGTATAATGCTCTGGGTAAATATGTCTATCTATAATTAATTCTGGGGGAAAAAAAATCGAACACATAAGTGATTATAATGGTGCCAAAACTTAGCATGTTTACAAAGTTTCCTCTTACTTGTACTTAAAATCCACCAGACTGCAATGATGGATCACAATGGAATAAACTTGAAAAAAATTCACAATGCAATCCAGGTTTGAGTGTAGAAAGGGAGCCTGACTATACTGTATACACCACATTTTAATTTTAGAGGTTGTGTTCTCTGCAGTGTATCTGCAACACGTAAGCATTATGGAGCTAGACCAGAACATGACCGATCCCAGCAGCAAAGGTCTGTATTAGGCATGTGCCTAAGGGCTTTCTAAAAGCAGCCCTGATATTTCTGTGCCCTCCCCCCCCCCCCCCTCCCTGCCATACCTCACACGTACACGGAATCATTTGTTAGTTAAAAGGAAGAGATAACTTTACTGGGAGTTTCTACATCTCATCCCAGCAGGTAGTGACCACGAAACTTGAAGTGGAAGAAGCTTTCATGTGATCTGACAATGGATGTCTGCTGTCTACACCATCCATATGTAGGGCCGTGTTAACCCTATCTATTCAAGTAAGTTTGCTGAAAGACTCTGGATCAAAATTAGTTATCTTTGCACAGTCCTGAATTCCTCTGTGCTAATTCACCATTAGATTCGCTATCTTTAGCTTAGTGTCTGAAGATCACTTGGTGCAGAGCATGGAAAAGATTTACATATCCTGGAAAGTTGTTTGACTTCATCTTGGGTACCAAAGCCTAACAATGTTTTCTATACCATGGAGAGCCTTGAGGTCTATGAGCACATACTGGCCTTGGCTACTCAGTCGGGATCTGGATAAGTACATCTCTGTCATTTAGCTCAGCTCTCTAAAGGTTCCCAAAACAGACCTCAATTCAGAGTAAAGCAAAAATGTAGGGTAAAATTGAAATTTTCAGATTTTAATTCCTAAAAGCAAAAAGTTATATCAATATTCTGCTAGATACTCCTTTCTGCCTTTATAATGACAGAAAAACCCCCTTATTTTATTATTACACACTGATATAATTTTTGATATGTAATGGTTGTGCTGGATCAGATTGCACTACATCAGTAAAATTATCCTCCCAAAGTACTTTTTAAATTATTGTGAAGCCTTGACACAGCACAACTAAATCTCTCAAATGAAGACTTCCCTTCCCACACTGTCTGTTGAATAGTAAAAAGAAAGAATCAAGAACTGTCTGATAATATTTGGAGAGAAATTTTGACAAGAACATCTTTCCAGTACATGTGAAATACAGATGCAGCTCACCTCTCCAAATCACAGCTTTCCCGTAAGTTTGGAGAAGCAGCCTTTACTGTTTGCTCATCACCCTGTGACAAAGCCCACAACAGATGAATTTGCATCCCAGTTGGTGTCAGAATAGTTCTATTTCCATAGACTCAGCAGTGAAGATGGGATTTTTTTTGCATCTTCTTTTTGCAAACGGAGAAGGAAAATTGTTAAAACTTACTTTCAGATATCACAGCAAAAGAAGTAAAGAAGTAGGCGTAAGAGAAATAGCTCTTTCTCCCTTTTGCTGACGTGTCAGAGAAATAAATTTTAATCTTTATTGCGTTCCTGTGCTTTATTATATCCAATTTGCTTTCTTTTCATAGGAAAAAGTTTTTGTCATTTTCCTATTGTTGAGATACGATTCCTTTAATTATCTGAGACTTCAATTTACCAGCTTGTAACTGATCTCCTCCCAGGGGTTTCCCATGATGTATGGTGAAGGTGCTTCCTTGACCCAGCAAGCCCTGGGAGTTGTCATCTCCTCCACTGCATATGAAATGTTCCTCCTTCTGAAGTGAAGCCCATACTTGGACAATTATTGAGTTAGCAGTGCTCATCTCCAGGATTTCATCCAGCCCCCAGCCATATTTATTATACAGGCTTGGATCTTGGCTCTTGTGCTTTATCCCTGTCTACATGGATGCTCCTTTTGCTTTCCTGGTGCATTAGTTTTTGAAAGACATTTCAGCCACAGATTAATACAGAAACTCAGATATTAGTTTGCTACCTCATGTTGTAAAGATGTCATCAGCTCACAAAGGGCTCCCAAATGAGCTTTACTGGCTTATTGGACTAATAAAGAATCTATGATGAGTGTAAAATACTCTCAAATTCTTTATCTCCCAGACAAAATTATTTCTTAGTCACTGTGACAATTTATTTCCTGTGTACCACACTTCTGGCCAAGAAATCTATAGCTGAATCCTGGGCAGTTCTGACCTTGTGCATACTGGAGTCAGAACTTCATAAACCTCAGAAAAAACTTTCTGAGTCTAATTTCTCTCTTGCTGCAAATAGGATGGTGCACATGCCTAAGTAGGTGAACACTTTTTCCTTTCTTGACTTTGATGTTACCCACAAAAGATGTGAAAATTTATTTTGTGATCTAATTCATGTATTATTCTGAGCTGAAATGTACATCCCTGTCTTGGTCTGCACTTAATTATTTAAATTGGCTAGATTTAGGTTACTTTGCAAATCAGAAAGCTTTTGTTTAGGTCTGTAGTATTCTGTACCATTCAATTAACCAGTGGCATTTAACATTCCTGGACATTACAAACTTACTGTCTATATTTTAAATGGATGTTTAACTATTTAGAAAATCCTATAATTTATGGGATACATTGATACTAGAATTATAATTTTGTGCCCTTTCCTAGGTCTTTCAACTAGTCTTGAAATTTTTAGCCCAAGTTGAACCAAAACTTGGAAGACTAAAAATAAAGTATTATTTCAGGTGACTGATCCTTGTATCTTGGTATTCTGTTGCTTTAGGAAAACTTTGATCCCAGCAATAACAGTATCACACAATATCAGTTTCTAAATATCTTCTTTTTATAAATAAATCACGTATTTAAATGCTTTTCACATAACTGAGATTTTTGGCAGTTGGAAGAGCTTCTTTCATAGGTCAAAATTTCCTTAATAGTTTTGGGTAGTTACTTGGTATTGGGTCTGGCTGGTTTGGAGTTAACCTTCTTCATAGGAACCTGTATGGACCTGTGTCTAAAATGGTTCTGATAGCACATCAGTGTTTTAGCTACTGCTGAACAGCAATTTTGCAGCATAGAGGCTTTCTCTATTTATCCCTTTGGCTGCCGGTGAGTAGAGGTTTCATAAGAAGTTGAGAGGAGACACAGCCAGGATGGCTGACCTAAATTGGTCAAAGGAATATTGCATGCCATATGACATTGTGCAGTGAAGAGGAGGGGATAGATTTTCCCAAAATTGTGCTTGCTTTGAGACTGGCTGAGAATGGTCTCCTGCTGGGAGTGTGTGTGTGTCTGCCTTTACATTACGTGCTTATTTTTCACCTCTCTTTCCTTAAGTTATGAAACTGTTTGTATCTTGACCCAAGTGTTTACTCTTGCTTTTACCATTCTGATGAGAGAGTGGAATGACTGATCATCTGTGTTGGTGCTTAGCTGTTGACTGGGGTCAACCCACATCCTTATATAGACCTATTTTAGCTGACTGGTAGAGCCTATGGACTTCCTAATATTAAGGAAAAAAGAAAAATCAGTGATGAGCCGACTTCTGAAAATTGCAGAGGAATTCAATGTGTTTCATCAGAGTGCAGATGAAATGTTGAGGACATTACTGGCCTTGATTGTCTTAATTGTTAGTGTAACACCTGGCATTATTTTGAACCCAAAGCAAATAGCAGCTGCAAACAACTTCAAGGCAGAGTTCAGGAATGGCATTAAAACAGGTGCTGTTCCCACAGACAGCTTGCAGACCCTATGTTAGGCTGCATATGAAGGTTTAGTAGTAGGGAGGTGGGAAGTTCTTTGCTGGTGGATCTCAGTGTCAAAACCAGTCTGGGAATCCTTAATTTACTGATGTATCTATCACAGCTGGGTCTAATTTTCCTATGTTATAGGAAAATATAATTTTCCTATAACATAGGAAACTCAATAACTGAAATATTTGCAGGAACTGCAATTAGTGGGGAAAAATATGATGCAAAGCTGACTTAAATAAGCTAAAGGCTCTCATTCGGACTAGGACTTAAATGTAGAATCCCCATATTTGAGGCAGAATGTGATTATTGAATTATTTCAAAGAGCTTCTTTCCCCTGCCTCCAATTTTTGATTAAAAAAACAAACAAACCATATTGAAGTAAAATGTAAATACATTTACTTAATTTATTTGTTCATAAGCAGAACCTATAAAGAGAACACACAACTATAACCTCTACTCTCCTGACTGGGAGAAGAAAGGATTGCTTTTACTTAATGTCAAAAGCTCATAGTGTAGATAGCTACACTTGAGCTTTTTAGGCATGTACTGGCCATGACTCATCTTTCTCTGATGAAACAAATCATCCTCCAGAAGGTACTATTTTTCACTTCAGTTATAAAGGTTGTTTAGATGCTTAGTATATGTAGAAATCTACATTTTAGATGTCTAAAAAGCTAAAATGAATCCCTCAGTACAGGTTAATTTATTTTTTACTATGCAATTTAAAAATAATCAAGTTGTGAAAACCTGACTGTGTAAAACCTGATTATTATACCCAAGCAAACTCAGCCTGCTAGATATAGGCAATTTTGCAAAATGTTCTTTGGCTGTGAATTCATAATTTCAAAAATATGTTGTGTTGACAGGCAGAAGAACTGGATTCCTACTTCTCTTCATAGAATAAGCTTAGAAGATACCCCAAGAAGGATTTTTTTCTGGATCCATACCTGTTTCTTCTAGGGATAATAAAATGCTAATAATTTTTGTGATAAATGAGAATATCACACGGCATGTAGAACATGACTGACTCATTTATCACAATGGCCACAAGGCCTGTAGAAGGTAACACCTCCAGATTTCTAACATCAGAGCTGCACTGGCAATGGCAATCTCCACTGGAAATGCCTTATACACTGTCATTGATCCCAGCAGTCCACAAAGTAATTTGAAGGTATGATATTCATATAGTGCAGGATGGGTGCAGTTCTCCCAGACAGAATGCAACCAGTAAGAAGGTTTCAGGGGATCTTGAAAAGATGCTTTAATAAGTAGCCCAGTACAGAACTACTGAATTACAATAGCATGAATTTGAAGATTATACTACAATGTCTCTACCAACTTCAAAAACTTAAGGTAAATATTGAGGCAACTTCCCCACAGGTTACAGCCTAAAAGAAACCATTTTTTAAATGCAGGTTGTGAGCACTGAAGGTTTTACAAATTGCAGTATGTTCAGCTCAAATTTTTCCAATCAATGGAGCATTTTTCTTGTGCACTGTCAAGCTTCTACTGTAATTACAGTCCACATTGCATTTCTAGTGCTTTTTGCATGCCTATAAAATCAGACCCTTCCAATACTATCTAATTCTGATTCCATAAACATTCATCATAGCTTTCTTAGTGGCTGGCTATCCCCAAGGACTTTTAAGACCTGTGATGCTCAGTGCGCCTGCCCAGTGGCACAGCTCAGTGGCACTAGAGTTTATTGACATTTCTTTTTGCTCTTATGCAGCCCTGCTCTGTAACATTTGCTCTGTCAATTACATTCATTTTGGTATTCATAGTCTATTCTATCTCTGTGTGACTTTAATTGTATTTCACTAAATTAAAGAGGCATTATAAAGTTGTTACCCTTTGATTTTGTAGCTTTAATTTCATTTTTCTTTAATCTTTGGAGCGCACTAGATTATCAATTAGCATAATAAAACAGTCACTATGGAATTTAGTAACAATACTGGATATACTGTGAAGTGAATCAGCCCATTTAATGTTCGTAGCGTGAGGGCAGCATGTGCACCAAATAAAATAGTAGCCAAAATTCTATTCCACACTTCTATTGTATCTCTACACATGAATGAGGGATTTTGAGAGTATTTTAAGGAGTCATTTCAAATGATTGTGGACTTCTTTTGAATGTTTTGCATATTCTAAAGTAGTAAGAAATTTTCAAGATCTTAATTATTCAAACCTTTTTTCATTATAGAAGAAGTAGTCACTCTTATTGATACGCAGAATGAAGTCAATTGATATTTTAGCACTGTCTTAGAGGGCTCCTTTCAAAACAACGATCTCTGCCCACATTTTGCGTCTTAGAGCTTCCTTCTTTCCAGTGGTCAAGACCTGCAAGCCTCTTTGTGATACTTGCCCTGGAGAGACCGATGAACTTTATGTTTTTCCTGTAGGTGAGTTTGTCTTCTGTGTTACTTCTCCTAAATTATCTGATTTCTGTAGGGAAGCTGGTATTACTGGTGCATACTATGCATTTGCTGAGCATGTAGAGGAAAATTAGGTACAAAACTACCTCTTTCTTTTGTCTTAGTCTGAATTTTAAGTGCCAGGATTCTAAGCATCTACGTTTTAAATTTCTTAATGAAGGTTAGATGTGTGCAGTAGGTTTAGCCTCCAGAGTTATATGAAAGCAAAGAGGAATGGAGAAGGTTCTAGAGTTACAGGTCCCTTTGTAGTACTCCAAATCTTTCTTGTATTCAGCGATTTTACTGAAAATTCAGAAACTTATCAAGCCATATAAAATACACTCTTCAAAATGTCTTTTAGGAACAGCAGACAACTTGAAGAGATGCTAATAACTACCTGTGCATTCTTTTAAATAACAAAAAATATCAATGTGGCCAAATACATACTTATGAATGTCAAATCATTGCAATTACCTGATGATTTCTGAAGAAGTTAAAGAAGAAGTGGGAGGCAAGGATACAAAGCAAAGAAGGGTGGAAGGATATAGAGAAAAGATATAAAGATATAAAGAGAAATGTAAAAGGAAGACCAACAAATGAGCAATCAGGCTACAAATTCACCAAATTAGTGGTAGTCCAGCTGTGTTTCTGATAAAGAATAAAAGTTCCTTGCTGCAAGAGTATAATATTTTCTGAACCATTGTTAAATATTTCTCATGGAATTTACCACAAAACTTTCTCTAAGAATCTTTTGAACTAACACACAAAAAAGGATCAATCTCTTTTATTTGATTTTTCCCCCTTTTAAAAATATTATTCTTTATAATTTAGTTGAATTCAGGAATACTGTATTGGCTTACTCTTGCCTTTTCTTCTGCTTGTTGTCACCTTCTGTCTACAACAGAATTTTTTGGGAAAAGAAAAGCCTTGGTGAGCTGAGATCCCCTGAAGTTACCAACACCACCTATCTTGCTGGCCCATTTTCCTGATTCTGGGTGAGTTACTGACAAGGAGTGGTGACACTGTCCAGTGACACTGTGACACAGACTACAGGGTCAGCAGAGGTGCACTTCCCTCCACCAGGTTTCACCCTCTATAAAAAGCACAGGGCCGCCAGACAGAATGGAGTCTATTTAACATGTGTGAAGGTGGGGAGAGAGATGTGAACAAGAGCTCCTCTTCTGCAATATTTCTGTTAAAACACGTCAGTTGTTTCCCCTCCTCTGTTAACACCAAAGCTGATCTTAAACATGCTGCATTCCAGACATCATGTGCTTTCTATTTGTATTCATTGCAGATGACACTAAAACTACTGCAAATAATTCAGGTAATTGACAAACCACAGGGGCACTTACCCTGTTCATTGGCCTGTTTTACGTTGGCTCATCATCACCATTCTAATTGATGACAGGTCTCCAGTTTTTCACTTGCCAGCCTGTAAGACAAGGAATATTAATAAAGTATTCTGGCAGTGGGAATGTTGGAACAGTTTCCAGCCTTTTGAAAGCAATGAGCTCCTCCGCCCCCAGCCCTGCTGCTAATGCACAAGTGATGTGGTGGGGCTCTTTTTCAATATAAGAACATTCTCTTTCCTCCATTGACTCAGCCCTTGCAATTACCCACATTTAACCTGACCATAGATTTTTAATGTAATTCTGTACCCTGCAACAGGTTGTTATTAAAAAGTAATGCCATCGAAGTAGCTGACATCTTTATGAAATAAAAATATAATATTAATAATATATATATAATGTAACACAATGTCTCACTTATAATAAAGAACATTTCAGAAACTGAGATTGGTATTATTTACTGTTTACCACTGCCCTGTTCCCTAGATACTCAGCATTAGTATTTATTAACAGGAGAACATACATACATGTTCTCCACTGTTCTTTTTTTTCTGCATAGACTCACCGTAGAAGCCATTTCCTGGCCCAGATTATTTGACTGTCTGACTGGAACACAGATAATAGAGAGCACTGTACAGTATGCAGAGGCAGAGAAGTCACAGGGCTGCAGCAAACAGAGGACTCTTGGACCCATTAATCAATAGTTTGTCAAATCCACTTTCATAGTCCATGGAGAAAAGTAACTCACCCCATCCTAATAGAAAGGTTTTAAATGGTGCAGCTGCAAATAGCTCCCTGTTTCTTCCTTCTGACTATGGAGGGAATTATAACAGCAACCTCAGCATTGTCCATCTGACGTTAGGTGAGATGCAGCTCGCTTGCAGTGCTCTCGTTTTAAGTGCTTCCCTTTGACTTACTCATCCAACTTGGCACATGGACTGCAAAATGATGTGGTGTAGTAGGCTTCATTGCAGTGGCAAGTTGTGCTCTATCAATTTTTGTCCTGTTTTGTCATATAAGGACTTTTCAGCCAAATTAAAGAAGAAGAGGAAAAAGGCTCTATACTGTCTTTGGAAGAATCTCTATACCTTTCCTTGGAAAGGAGGCTATTCCTTGGGCAGGAGAGCTGAGCTGGAAATCTCATGAGCTTCTTTTCCTGTTGGATTCAACTTTGCTGTGACATTAAAACCAGCTTAGGTGGAGTGGTTGGTTGGAGGGGTCTAGTGATTCAGTTCAGATACTGCTTTTGTCCCACCAGAGAGGTTCAGTAATTAGTATTAGTAAGTTAATAATAGTTAAGGCCATTATTCTACTTGCAGAGATAGGTGCCAGATTTCATAAAGCAAGAATTGGGTTTCTGAACAGAAACATTCTTTTCAGTCTGATTTAGCAAAATGTTAGAAAGTAACTCTGCCCTCCCTCTACTTTTGCTTCTGTGACTTCTGTTATGTAATGCTGAATTTATTACTTTGTTTCAGAACTGTAGGCTCAAGACCACCCATGTGGCAAAGAAATCCTCTGTGCCATTTGGCTCTGTGTCTGTTGGGAGTAATTGGTGATGGAAAAGGAAAAGAGTAAGTGTTCATTTTACTTAGCACTTTTCTAAATCAGGCCTGGAAGGAGAAAAGTACCAGTGAAGGAGGGGAGCACAGAAGGGAATGTTATTTTATTAATTAAAAATAAATGTCTGGAGTTTAAACATGTCGACAGGCTTTGAAGCTCTGTTCTGTGAGATGCTGAGTGCCCTTGAACCCCTTTGATGTTGGTGGTAGGTGAGGTAACTCCTCATGGGATTGAACCCTGAGGATTCTCTTGAAGAAAAGTCACAAAGAAGAAGGATGCCCATGGCTTTTGCGCTGAACTCTATTTCTATCCTTCTCTTTCTGTCTCCTTGATCTAGATCTGTCTAGATGTGTGTGGTTAACGCAGTTGAATTAAAGATATGCATACTAGAAGATTCAGTGTGCAGTTCAGCATGGTGTCTTTTCAGTTCAAATGCATGAAAGGAAATGGCTCATTTCTCAGAGACACACTCTTGTTGTTCCATCGGACAAGGGAGGCAATACTTGTGTAATCCAAGCTGTTTGTTATGTACTGCAGTCTTGACACATTTTCCTGAATTTGGCAGACAACTCCTGTAAATAAAGGAATTTATGGAAGTTAAAGGAAGGTTGAATTCAATTCCTGAGGGATTAATAACCTAGTTTGTTTTTTTTTTAAATATGAGGCATCTGCAGAGATATTTCTCAAATTATTCCTTGCAGCAATTCTCACACACCATGGTAAGGAACTTCAGAAATACTTTACTGATTGCCTCTCCTTTTTATCATTATGCTATTTTTTTGTGAATAAGTCGCAAAATATAGACTTCTCTGGTCCAGTGTTTGACCACGGTCATTGTAAATTCTTTTCATTATATCAAGTATCCATGGCTTCTCATCCTTTCCCTGTGAATTGCTGCAAATGATTTGGCTTTGTCTTCCCTACCCCTACCCAACAGGTAGTGGCAGAGTACAATGATACACAGAGTAACAAGATCAGGCTGTTTAACAGAAGCTGGGCAACTTCATTGGTGCACAGGTTTTGTTTTGGTTAAACCCTAAAGTGTATCAGTATTTGAGGGGGAAATGAAAAATCCTTTGAGAAGAAGGATCATCTCTCTCTCTGTCTGAAGGTGAGACTACGCCTGCTCTGCCAAGCAGTGCAGCCCAAGGGCTTAATGTTTGTGATGCTGTCGGGTTTGCAATAGATGTCACAACTGTGCTTGGTCCTTTCAGAGGACTGGATGGTGAATCCCTAAGTGGAAAGAGCTGTGTACACTGCTGCTGCATAGACAAATGACATATGAACATGCTTGGGTAAACATGTACACTGGCTGTATAATTTTAGTATTGTACATAGTGCAGGCAGTAATCAGATCGTCTCCTGTTGTTATGTTTTGTTCTTAGCGAATGTTGAATTTTTGCTTTGTTTTTTAACAGCAGAATTAGTGACTGAGTGATTTCAGTACTGATGAAATCAGGGAGAAAAAATTCATGCTTCTTATATGAACTAATTGCAAGCATTTAAAATATTGGGTAAAAGTACTTGAAGGATTCCCATACTGCATGTGGAAATGATTGTCTGGTGCTAATCTGAGGCTTATATACATTTTATATTTAACCTCTTATTAAACAGTCAGAAATCCCTCAGTTCCTTTACTATCAAAACTCAAATGTCTTTCAATGGCACTGATTTATTCAATTTCCAACGAAATCAAAAGAAAGAGAGCCATTACAGTACGCCCTTTGGAGGTGATACTGGAAAGAATAATGTAATGTTTTCCAAAGAAATTTCAAAGGTTAAATATGTGCATTTCCACAGCTCACTACTGTATTTACTTGAAAAGTGACTTCTCTTGGTAAATTGATTTCCCTTCTGAATAATGTAATGTGGGATTTTTAAAGAATCCAGCAAAAAAAATCTCTTTAATAAAGTCTGGACCAGTAGGCACCAAAATCAGTAGCAAAACTCCTACCAAGTTAAATAAAAACAAGTCAAAATGCTGTGCAATCAAAATTCCTCATTGTAAAACAGTCTACTGCTCCTTTCCATACTTCCCCACTTTCTCTGTGTTTTTATATCATCATGATATAGTGATCAAGTGATGGAGGGAAGAAAAGGCTGACCCTGATGCTAACTGAAGAAGTCTTGGTTGGAACCAGCTGGTTTGCAGCATCTGTGAAAACAGTATGAAAATGGAATTTTGAATAAGTCATCAAGATTCAACATTAAAAGCAAATATAGTTGATCATGTAAATTCAATAAAGATATTGAAAAAGGAAGAAAACAAAAACTACAAAGTCTAATATAACCAACTGGAAAAGGTCCAACATCTGAAATGGAATGAAAAAATTTGATCACATTTAAAACTTTTTATTAGAATAAACCATATTTTTGTTAACATGTAATTTTCACTTAAAAAGTTAAGTTCATCTGCAAATGTCATCTGAGAAATACTAATGGCATACTACCAGATAATCCATTTCATAATCATGTGGGCTTTTTCTCAATTTAATCTTCAACTCAGACTCATTAACGAAAAGATAGTATGTGGGTATTGCAATGAAGTGCAATTGTCTGCTAAGTTAGTGAGCAGCAATACAAAATGAGAAGAAAACCCTGAAATGGAAAATGTGAAGAAGTGGTAGGTCTGGATTTCTTTGGGGTTTTTTCTGTGAGAAATGGAGCTCATTTATCTCAACTGATAAAGGTCAGGGGAAATGGAAGCAGAGCAAGTATATATCTGTGCTTCTGTGGGTGAATACAACTATTTTGGTATTTTGCTTGTGACCATTTCACCTCAAATATTCTTAGGAGCTTAAAGTCTTGGAATACTAACACCTCAGTAATTAGCTTCCAAAGGAACAAAAAAAGGCCTTAAGGGGAAAAAAATATTATTGATAGGTAGATTCTTTGTGTCACCCTGGATGAGAAGTATAAGGAAACTTTTATGTCAAATCTGTCCATGGTCTCCCTATTACTGCCACGTTCTGCAGGTTTTTGTTCAGACATGGACTGCTGCTTTTGAGATCAACCAAAGTATAACTTGGGGTTTATGTTGGATTATTTACTTATTTATTTTTGTTAGAGAGTTGTGTATAGGGACAGCTCTTCTTTCCCAGATATGATTGTTAGGGATTGTATTGGCTCTGGCTGAGATGGAGTTCATTTTCCCACAGCAGCCCTCACAGCTCTGGTTGCACTGGTAGCTAGGAAAGGTGTTGATAACACACCAGCGTTTTAGCTGCTGCTGAGCAGTGCTGGCCCAGCATGAAAAAAATTAATAGAAAACTTAAGGAAGTTTAGACAAGGCAAGACAAAAAACAGATTCTCCAAGCAGACAATAGAACTATTACCAAAACACAGATCCAAACAAACTACACATGTACTAAACATAGCTGTGTACTAGACTAAACTTGTACTAAATGTGACCAAACATACTGAAGTAAACTTAGGGAATCCTTACTTTAACCCATAAAAGTTTTAATAGCTTCATAATGTCATGACAAGCAATATAACCAAACAAACTTGTTCTGTGAGAGATGTGTGAATAAGAAATTATTGTATAATTCATTATTCATGAAGAACAGTAAATTATTCTAATCACATTTTCTATATTATGAAAATTCTAAATAGTGGTGCTGCAGGCAAATGAATGGCCATGGGAAGTAGGATCATTCATTCCAATCTTTTTTTAATAAACTTTATTCAAATTAAAGGAAAAAAAATAATTACAGGGAAGCAAGTATCTAAAGTCTATGTCTGTGAAATGACCTTATGCTTTAAAAGGACATCAGAAGCCTCTTCAGTGCGAAATAACATTTTTAGTATTAAATCCTTAGACCAGGTCCAGACCCATCTTTAGCAAGTTGATTAAAATGCTTTGAACTCCAATACCAATTAATATATACTTTGGAACTCTTCACTTTGTGTAGTCACAGCTCTATTTTGAGTAAATGTATACACCAGATTCCAGTAAAATACAATGAATGTGAAAGCTTTATTTTTATTTAATAAGTGGAAAGATAGATCAATGGCTTGGCTAAATGAAGCCATGTGAAGTTTGACCTTCTGGATGTTAATAAATGGGGTTTAATCTAAATGGGTATTTTTGGTATTTTATAAAACTTTAACGTGTTGATGAATTTGTGTCTCAGATGTTTTAAAAGAATTCAGATGTTATTTCATGTATTATACACTGGACAGATGTTTAAAAATTCAGTTTTTATGGAATTTTCTGTTTGTTATTTTTCTTTTTCTTCTAGATTACAGAAAACATAACCTGTGCTGAAAATCACTGCCTTCAGAGAAGAGAGAGGACCACTGGAAAACTCTTTGAGGACTTTAATATTGCCACTCTAAAATACTGATACGTGCTCAAATTGGGGGAATGGACTAGAAAACATCCAGACATAATTTTGTTCCTATCTTGCATAATTGTATGTTCTTATAGGATCACTAACATCAGCAGTAAAAATATTATATGTAAATAAGGATTCCTAACAACATTCCAAGAAAGGTATTTTGCCACTTGTATTTTATGATGTTTAGTGACATCCTGAGTTTGTGCTTTGATTGAGAAATATTTTTCTTTTCACAGTTTTTGTTTTGTATCCTTCTTACAATGTCCTTAAAATGCTCTGAGTTCCAATTACAATAACATACCTTAAAGGACAGCTTCGAGATGTTATTTTGCTGTAAGAATAACAATAGTACTGTCTGTACAGAGGAGAAATGCTTAGCCTGCACTAAGCTCCATACTGTCTTGATTAAACTGCTCCTATACCAGGAACAGCTATTTTAAAAATAGCTGAGATGTGTAAGTTTGTGACTGAAGTATAGACCCAGTCTTTGAGTGGTCAATTAACATGGATTTCATTATAATCAAAACACGCTAAGCCTCAGGAGGAAGAAAGGGATCAAGACAGCATCTTATAAGTAGGATTTTTTATGAAGGACAAAAAGAGAAAAGAAGATTTATGCCAACAGCATATACATTTGGTTCATCAATAACATGACACAGCACATCCTGAAATAAGTGTTCAATACCAGCAATATTCTCTAAGAAGGGTACCAAAATGAATATGTTAAACTACAGGGCTATTCTGTATGGGGCCAAGCTTAGGTGAAGTGAATCCCTCTCAATGGTTATTGTAAATGAGAAGGTCAGCAGCCTCTCTTTTTCACTAGACAGATGAAATGCTTTGTGGAAGCCAGCAGGAAAATAGCGTAAAAGAATTAAAGGTATAGCTATTGTGAAGCATTATTTTCTTAAAAGAACCTGGGCCACATGTTGATTAAGAAGGTAACCACTGCCTTTATCACTCTTGATTTACTTCTGTCATATTTTTCTTAGAGCTATTTCTCTATCACATGCATACAGAGAGAAGAGCAGAACTTGGGGTCAGGTCATGGCTTATTCAGCCTGCAGGGAACTGTGCTGATACCCTTTTGGCATGGCAAGCCACAGCCAACTGTATTTAGAAAAGAGATGGCTTCATGGAGACGTATTTCTTCACTCTGGTGACCACGGAGTGCAAGAGTGGGGAATACACGAAGTGTCTTTGCACCTTCAGTGTGCTTTCTGACACAAAATATGGCAGGGGGGATAATACATGCGTGCAGACTGATGATTGTCCTTATCTTTGAAGAAGCTGGGAAATAGAGTTATAGTCTGTGACCCACTAACTGACAATTTCCATTTCAGGTTGATACTGCAGAAATGCAACTGCTCTGCACACTGGGCTGGGTTGAAAGCAGCAGCAATGAATCCCCTCCACTATTTAGCCTGTCATCTCTCCCCACCTTTCCTTTCCTTTCCTTTCTAAGAAGATGATGTATTTCCCATTTCAGTGAAAGGAAAGACCCCTGCAGACTGCACAGAAGCTGGATCATACTGCAACACATTTAATGTTACAGGACAGCACCGTGTTGCCATCAGAACTAATCCCAGCAGCAGCATATCAAATCACCCCATTTCCATTTAGCTTTCGTCAATATCATACACAGACAGATATGGATTTGGTCTGGGGAATGGCATTTGCCTTTGAAGTCCTTTTTTAAATTTTTTTTTCCCTCTACATCATGCATTCAGCACTAATAGAAAGTTTCTTTTCAGGAATGAATTCCATTTAGTTGCTGAGCATGTATCGGCTACGTTGCTGATCAGCAGTATGATAAGGACATTTTAGGTTTTCTCTTCTGCATAAACCTCTTCTCTTTTTCTCTGCTTTGCATGGCTGTTCATTTTGACATGTAGCAACTTATTTGCTGCAATTGTTCCAGAGGTTGCTTTGATATTTGCTCTTTTGTTGTGTTAACAGAACCACTCTTCTCTCTTACTTTGACCTTGCATATTTAGTCAAGGCTTTCAAGATCCATATTCTTCTGTATAGGCAGTCCTGATTTTTGTAGAGCTTTAATTACAGATTAGCCCTTCCTGCAGCATTAAAAATGAACATGCTTAGGCTGTTTTATGACATTTTTCAGAGAGAAGCCTAACATTATTCTTTTTTTCTTTTTTCTTTTTTCTGGTCCGGTAACCGGTCACTATTGCATTCAATTTGCCCTTGTATTTCAGTCATGTGTCTTGGAACAAAGTCAGATACTCATTTTCTTCCACATGTTTGCCCCTGCTACTTCTGTGTTGGTTTTTTGGTTTGGCACAATTAGATGTGGCCAAGTCAGAACTTGTAGATCTTTTCTTGGCTTCCACAGCATAATAATCTATTTTGACATATACTTCATTTTTCTTTCATTGAAGTGTTTTCTGCTAGCAATATCATTTGTGGTGCTGCAGAGTATCCTGAATATGCTTTTGCCCTTGTGTGAAAACTTAGAGCCTAGAATGGGAAACATTGAAGCACTACTGTGAGCTTCGAAATAATGTTTCAAAGGAGACCATAGACAGACTTGAGTAACTGAGAATCTATGCAGTATCTTTTTTAAGCTTTCTTTTTCATCAAAGTCACTTTTAGCAATATTCACATTACCACCACAGCCACCCAGCATTCTTTAGCTCTTAACCACAATCTCTGAACAAATTTTGTGGTATGTTTCCAGGATGCTTTGTAGCTGAATCTTTTAGAGTAGGATCTTGTTCCCTTCCTTGAATGATTCCTTTTTAGATGTCTTCCTTCTCCCGCTAATACAATCTGGGTGGACAGGGGAGGACTCCTTACATTACAATGATTTTTCTCAGTTTGAGGTTAAAGATGGGAGACAGGTTGTATTATAGCACCAACACAGGCTTTTCTCATCTTTCTGTTAGCACTGTGTATTAGGAGCAGATATGCTTATTGCTTACATAAGGTTCCAATTATTTCTGAATTTTGCTAGGCTACTGATCTTGCAGCAAGATTTTTCAAAATATAAATGTGTTATACAAGAAGATAATTCTGTTAATCAGATTTGCATTTCTACTTTACTGATTTCTTGTTCGTCTTTAATTTTCATGAAAAATCTCTCACCTACATGTTATTATGAAGTGGAATTTTAAGAACAGAAGATAATATTTTTACATATATGCATCTATGTACGAATGTACATGTCTCAGTTAAATTTCTTGTGTGTCAGGCTTCCCACATCAACAAATGAATCTGAAATATTCCTTGCTGGATTTTAAAATCTCCTTCAGGCCAGATCATGTAGCATATTTTGAATTTAAAATGCAATTTAGAATGCTTAGTTTGTTTGTTTGTTTTCATAAATAAAACCGTTTGTTTCATAAGAGATTAGAAATATATCACATTGCATTTTCCTTCACTTATTGTTATTTCTGGCAGTATTTCTAATTTAAACATTATTGTTTGCCCATTTAAAAAGAAAAGGCAAACCCAAATCACTCTAATAAGGAAATAAAAAATATGCTACCTTATGTAAAAGAAAGAAAAATGCAGTTGTAAACCAGTAGGCAGTAACATATATGCAGGTCCTATTCGATATGAAAAAAAAATATTAAGGGTCATGGAAACATTTATCATATTTGCATTTCTTATGACTAAAACAGTATCTTAAGATAGATGAATTTAAACAAACAAACAAAAAGTAAAAAAACCCCTTTTTTTTCCACCAGACCTGACAATAATTAGGGAAGTCCTATGGATGAAATAGCACAGCCACGTGATTTATCTCCTGAGTTACAGAGTAAGGTTCTTTGGATATCCCAAATTATCCTCGCTACAAATTCGTTTACTTTTGTAACAAAGTCAAAAATACAATATTTCATATCAGGCTTAGTCTAGAGCTGAGATTTTCTATTATGTATCACTTAATATGTTTCCCTCTGTTACCACTTTCTGGTATAGTCACACTGGTAAAAGCAACTGTATAAAAATGGTTGTATAAGTAAAATATTCTTCCTGTGTGTGTGATGGTTGTTTATTTCCCAATAAATTTATCCTAGCTCAATCTATAAAAGAACATTCCCAAGGTGAACTATGTCTCTAGCATAGTGGTTTGTTACTATAATTCTATTGGCATAACTGTAATTACAATTCTTTTTGATTGCACACATGGCCTCAGAAGAAAATAGATATGTGCTGTCTTCCTCTCATGTCTAAAAGTCAAATTTTACAGCTTATATCCATAAATCAGTGGACTATCTCTCAGCACAGCAACAAACTAGCATTTTGCCTCAATCTATTTCAGGCCCTGGCCTTAATGAACAGTTAATGGCTGAAACAAAACCAGAAGAAAAACAGAAATGTTGATCCATTATGGTTTAAAATTTTTGGAAACCCTTTCCTTTTCTTAAATTTTCCTGGGTTTTCTGGGGGCGGGGGGGGGTTTGTGGTTTTTTTGTTTGGTTGGTTGGGTTTTGGGTTTTTTTTTTTTTTTGGGAGGGGGTTGGGTTTTTTGGTTGTTTTGTTTTGTTCTGATTTCATACATCCCTCAAATTCCTTTTTCAATCTTAACAATTTTCTTTGACATTACCTTGTTTAGGTAAAGGCAAAGGTAATAGAAAATTAAGGCTACTTTTAAGTTATTACCCTTTCTGAATTCATATAAATGATTCTTTAAGTGACATTTGTTTTCCCTCTAGAACAGTGATGAATACCATAAACTCTCATTGAATTTCAAAAAACACATAAACTTACACAAAAAAATAGCTAAGAACCATGTATCATTATGATCCAGGTGAAAAATCTTTTACAAAAATGCAAACATTTTAATACGGTTTTTATGACCCATGTTACCTAAAGTAAAACTGAACACTATTAGCATTGCATTAGGTATATTCGCTTAGAATGGCTTTTTTTGTTTGTTCAGTTTTTCTTAAGACTTGGGAGTAAAGCATACATTGCAATATTGTATACAACTTCCAGAGAACATTTTTCTGGTATCGATACCTCCTGGGGAGGAAATGGTGAGTTTGAGCCATGTTAGCCATGCTAGACTCGGCAGAAAAAAAAATGTATATCTAAAGCATAATTTCTTCATGAATTAAACAAGCTATAAATGTTTGAACGTTCTCTGAGGATATATTTGTAAAATAGGTAAACAATGAGTAGCAGATACAGAAATACAAAGTGATGGGGATAAGACAAGTGTCATTCCTCCGTTTATTATTTGGGTCTGATGAAATGAGTATTATCTGGCACTTCTAATGAAGAGTTTCAAATGAATTACATTTGAATGCATTAAGAGTGGTTTAACAGATTATGGGCACTGCCAGTGATATGTGTGTGGTGCATACCTTGCTCAAGAATTCTTTATGGTTAGAAAGGCATGTTTCTTCTCATTGTCTTTATATTTTTCTATTTCATCCACGTGACATGAACTATGAAAGTGTGTGGAGTTAAAGGGATGGAAATTAAAAGAGGATTCAGATTTTGTTCTAGTTAGTTCCTTAAAAGTAGAAGCAGTGTTTTTCTAGAGTAAATGCATAAGGTGTTTCATGACTGAAACACCTTAAACATTTCAGTCATGCTTTCAACACTGAAAATCTGCTTTCCATATGGAATTCATGACATACTCCTGGCAATTCTACTGTACAGCATAAAACCTGGCTTGTACCTGAGAAAGTCTAAATGCATTCATACATTTTTCATCAATTGTTCTAGGATACTGAAAACTGTAAGTGAAAAAACCTTTAAAATCCATTGCAGTACCCATATTGTAAACACATACAAAAATTCAGCCTCATTTTATACCTAAGGCTCATTCAATTCCTGGCCACTTTCCCACTTTACCTGTTTGTTCTATTCCAGTTACACAGAAAGACATATCTTGAATTCACCTGTGCCATTTACACATCACCTCTCTTTCAGTTTCTAAGCAGTAATTCAGCTTGGAAACCAATCAGACTTTTATGGCCATTATGGCTTGGGAAAAACCATAGAAAAGCCAAATTTCCGTATTTTTGCTGGCGAATTGCTTACACAGACATTAAAATGAACTGTAAGACCATTTTCCTGAGCCACAGCTGTTGTCAGTAAGAACCTTACTACTTTTAAAATTGAATTGATACCTTTACCTTCAGTTTAGATGAGAAATAATAGTGATGGTGCCAGAATACATTGATATAAAGCTTCACACCTTTGAGTCTCTTGGGGCATCTGTGCCAGATCTCCAGCATAGTCTGCAGGACTGGCTGGCATAACACACCATTGTCCCAAATGGGAGCAGGCTATTTGCCAATGTCCAGATGTTGTATCCAAGATTTGTACTGGATTTTTTTTTTTGGATAGAAATATTCTTTAAAACCATGCCAGTACAGAGAAGACCTAGATCTTTTTTACCATCTCAGCTTCCTGTTTAAAACATGAAGGTGAGTTAAAACCATAGTGGACTTAGATGTCAGAAACAATTCAAAACACCAATCTAGGTTTGAATTTACTTGTCTAAGTGGAATACTAATGCCCTCCTGGGCCAGCCCATTCAGACCTATGCACAGCAAAACAGCAAAATCTGCCAGGGTGGCACAGATGAAGTTTGCAGTGGGAAAATGTTCAAAACATTTTTCAGGCTTGCATACTTTTCTTTTTTTAAGGGTTTGTGGAGCTCTTTTCTCTGTCAGAGAAGAATCTGAAGTGAAAAGAGCTCTTCACAGCCTCCTTGATAGGCTGTTGAAGCTTTTCAAATGTAAGAAAAAGATGTTGTGGGAAGGAAAACCCAGCAAAGCTTGGTGAGCTTAGCTGGAGCTTTAAAGAGATTATACCCAAAGTTCAGACAGACTTAGAAAAAGTTGAACTTGACTGTTATCTTGAAAAGCTTTCGAAGGCCGGGATCATCAACACAACCACAGCTCTCATCTCTGGCAAACAATTTCAAGCAGCTTTAGTATCAGATAGTATAGCCTGGGGACTCAAGAAAGAATTTTCAGGGCTGCTGTTTCTTTATAGGTTTCAGATTTGGAAGCAAAGTTTACTGTTGCTACATCTAGAGAAAGAAAAATAGTAGTTAGATACTGAAGGTGTGTATGATGGTCATTCTCTCAGTGTTATTATTTTCAACGGCAACAAGAATAAATCTGATATGATTAGATTTTTTTAGCAGCAACTCCAGCATTAGATGGTTCTTGTAGTTGGAAGCAACACTATAGGAAACTTTTGCCCCTCTGCCAGGCATGGTATTTTGACAGTTCAGAATTCAGGTTTTGTTGGTATGTCACAGCGGTTTGGTGACTTGGAAATAAAGTCTTGGGTTCATTTCAACTTGTTAACAGGACAAAACACAGCACCAACATAGCACCTTTATAAATAGTCTTATTATCATAGAGTCATAGAATCATCGATGGTTTGGGTTGGAGGGTCCTTAAAAACCATCTGGTTCCACCCCCTTTCCCTGAGCAGAGACAACTTCCCCTAGAACATATGTCTCAAATCTCCATCCAGTCTTGCTTTGAACACTTCTGGGGATGGGGCATCCACAACTTCTCTGGGCAACCTGTTCCAGTGCCTCACCAGCCTCACAGTAAGGAATTACTTCCTATTATCTAATACAAACCTACCCTATTTCAGTTTAAACATGTCAAGGGCTAACTGAATATGGTACCTGAAGTGATCTAACATTTTTTTAGCATTTGCTTTGTGGGTACGAGTGACTGGACATGCTCCTTTCCAGGGACTGGCAAAGAGAAAGTGCTAATATTACTTGCTAAACAAGCTTCTTTTGGGGTCTCTTGTGTTTTGGAAAATGAGAGATGAGGTTCATGGTCTCGATTCACAGAAAGAATGAATAATGTATAAAATAATTATGTCTGCGTGCTGCAATGGTATGCACGGCCACAAGCTGCCAGAACAGTGATGTGCTGGGGACACAGCCTTTGACAAACTGTTTCTAGAGCCATATAAAACTAAATTATTCCAGATTAGCAATCTATTTATAATATTAAATAGGTATTTAAAATCATCTTCCAAGTCAAATGTCAGCAGTGAAGATCAATTTAACAGTTTTATCTTTTTCTGCCATGTTGTCTGCAACAAAAATAGTGCTTCAAGTGAGACTTCCCAACTGTGAGAGTCAGTTGGAAGCTCATTAGTCTCAGTTTGATCAAACTTACTTGTACCTGGTATCCTCTCCTTTAGCAGAGAATAGGAACAAGATAGGGGTGACATGACAGCGCTGAGGAACATCTACAGAGTTAGGAAAAGGCAAATTATCTTGCCATAATTTGTTCTATTACACAAAAAAAATCTATCTCTAAAATTCAAAAATTTTAAGGAAAGAAAATAAAGGCACTTTCTAACACACCTGTATAGTATTTTAAACTATTCCACCCAATGACTTTTTCCTTTATGTGTGTTCTTCTGTAGTGGTCAGAAAGTAGTCCTATCAGCCAGGCTGAGGTGTGGATTTGTAGTTGCATTCTCCATAGGTGTTAAGAAAAGGACATGTCCATTTCAGAAAAAGGGTAAGGCTACATAAGCTCTAACAGCAAAGATTAATACAAATGATTCTTCTGCCTTCTGCTGCATGATCCTTTGCAAGATCTCATCTTCTTCAGTACTAAGAGAGCAGACATCTTTTAGACTCATGTCTTGCATTATTAACCTGTCCTAATCCTTAGAATTTCAGGTCCAGCAAGTATGAGATGTATATGCAATTTATTATAAGGAAGAATGTTGAAACAGTAAGTTTTTCCATGCTTATCTTAGCATTTATATAGTTTAGTCATCATTAAAATCAATGCATAATCATAACTGGATGTATGAGCAAGCTGTCAGGCACAGTGACAAATTCAAGGAGGCAAGTAATTTACCAGAGTCTCTACACTTGGCTAAGGAATAACAGGTTGTGGAGGTAATCTTTTCAAACGATCATTTTGAGATCATTTTTCAAGCACAGATTTAAATAGAGAGAATATCTTTGAACATTCAGCACAAGGACAAAATATAAAAATACATAACTAATGAAATATCTTAGACTGCACAGGAGATGACAGGTACATGATAGCATAGCTGCTTGCAACTGTAGTTTTCTTATCTGTATTAATGTGTTTGAATGTTCACACCAACATGTGATTCACAAATATTTTAGCTCAATGAGAATGAGCCATATGAACCAGCAGTCAGTCCATGGCAATAAGAAGTCTGAGTTGTAGTATGTTAGATTTATAGAACAAACACAGGTCCATTTCTTAGTCTTTATCCGAGGTTTGACCCATATCCTACAGAAGTTAATCACAGCTTAATCCTGTTGCTATTGCAGCTGCCGGGAAGCCTCATACTCTGACTCTCTAGTGAGAGTCTTTTCACAAGGTGACAGTAAAAAGCTTCAAGATAAGAACAGAAGCAAGATCTGAATGACATCAGTGCTATAGAACCAAGATTTCAGATATTTCCCACTCATTTGGTTGAGGAAAACACTTCACACCTTCTTTGCAGGCCCTTGAAAGAACAAGTGTCTGTAGAAAATTTACTTTGGGGAAAATATGTGCTTGAATTACCTATGCATAAGTCTCAGACAGTCAAGATTATTTTAGGCATCTTTTTGGGCATCAGTTTTCTGCTTGGAAGAATTTTGCACAGCCAGGAAGGCACCAGAAGTAGGTCAGATTGAATAGTGGGTGTCTTGCAAACGTTGCCACTTCGGTGTTCTGTAGCAAGCCACACAACAAAAAGCTTTTTGCTTTAGATCATGGAAATCTCAGTTAACTATATTTCTGTATTAACTATAACAAATAGACATGTGAGCTAAAAACATGGCAACAGGAAACATTTTGTCTGGATTACGCATCTATGGAAGGACCTGGTCTGCAACTCATTTAATTCGGAGTGTAAAAGCTCATGATAAAAGAAAAGTCTGTTTTTCTTATTAATGCCTGTAAAGTGACCAAAGGTGAATATACCTCAAAGTTTCCCAACTTGATTGGGTTTTACTTCTAGATAAGAGTACAAGTGGAGTATACTAGACACCTAAGTGCCTATTTGAAGCTAGTTTAGCCAGACACAGGAAATGCTGACGGCAGAGATAGCAGTAGGCCAATTTGTCACATATTCTTCACTACTGCTATAAGCTGTGCAATTACTGAAAACATCTATTTAGAATTCCTACATCAAGTCTAAGCCTTTGAAATCAACTGTCATAGAACTACATGTGTATAATAATTATATGTGTATAGCAGGAAAAGAGGGTGAATTAATGTTTCTGACTGATGTTAGGAAATTGATAACTGTACTGAGGGGGACATCTGGATGGAAACTAATGACATTTATACATAAAGATTCTTTAGTGAGTCAGTGCTTCAAGGTGCACTATCTCCTCCAGGGTATTGAATGTCCTCTTCTCCAATGTAATGAGGTTTTTGAAAGCATGGTGAAAGCAATATAGAAGCACTTGCCTTGGCTCCCTCGTGGGAGAGGAAGGATCTTTATGCTTGTGATGTCATCAAGATAAGATTCAGCATGATTATGAGATGAATTTTCGACACATTGAGTAGGAAAAACAACAGTGATATGATCAGAAAGTCACTTTCCACAATCATCTGCATCATGCATTGCAGCTCAGGACAAAAATAGTAAAGGGTTTCCTTAGTTTTCATAAGTTTCCTAGTTTTCTGTTGGATTCAGCAGTGAGTGTCTTTATATTTTGCAAATATATTTATGTTCTGCTGACTTTATTACTAAATTATTTTCTCCAGGATATATTTTTATCATTAATTATATACATGGATAACTCAGCAACCAATTTAGACAGAAAAGTCAAATGCATTTACAAAGGCATGACCCTTAGAAGATCTTTGTGAGAATCACTGCATTCTCACTGGAGAAATCACATCCTGGGGTTTGGATTGTATATAAAGATAAACTGAGTGTATTACTTGTCATTCTTTTCAGGAATGTTGCTGAGCTTCATTACTTTCAGAAAAGTGGAGAGACAATTATGCCTTAGCAGTTGCAGTCTTCCCTGAAGATTTTTGTTGCTTGCAGAAAATGTACTGCTAATATAAGATAGCACACATCTCAACCAAACTCAAACATTTCCAACTGAAGGTGTTTGTGAGACACGAGGTGAATCACTCTCCTATGAGGAGCAGCTGAGGAAGCTGGGGTTGTTTAGCCGGGACAAAAGGAGGAGACCTTATAATTCTCTACAACTCCCTGAAAGGAGGCTGTAGCCAGGTGGGGGTCAGCCTCTTCTCCCAGGCAACCAGTGACAGGACAAAAGGACACAGTCTGAAGCTGCACCAGGGGTGGTTTAGCCTGGACATTAGCAAGATGTTCTTCACAGAAGAGTGACTGGACATTGGAATGGGCTGCCTAGGGATGTGGTGGAGTCACAGACTGGAGGTCTTGAATACAAGACTGGATGTCTTGAATACAAGACTGGATGTGGTACTTAGTGCCATGGTCTACTCGACAAGATGATTTTAAGGTCATAGGTTGGACTTGATGATATCAAAGGACTTTTCTAACCTAGATGATTCTGTGACTCTGTGATTCTTTATTATAGAAAGAGCCCAGAGAGTGTTATTATTTAGGCTTTTTTTTTTTTTTTTTTTTTTTTTTTTTTTTTTTTTTTTTGAGATGAATGAAGCTGGGAAAAACAAATTCAATCTCTGGCATCTTCTAATATAGTTTAAATGAGATCTTACTTACACGGTCTTCATATTTTCGCTCTTCAGATGACAGATCCTTTAGGAAAATGGTCTTGAATAGAGACATGCTGAGAGGGTAGGAGTTTCTTATGCACTCTTATAAAATTCCTTACTCAAAGTTTGCAAGCTGCATGCAGGAAAATCTGCCTGGTTGCTTCCCCTTATATTTTTCTTCATAAACAGCTAAACTTTCTGAGTTCTTTAAGGAAGTCTCAGTAAGATTAGACAAAACTGTCAGAAGACAAATTCAGATTATATCAGAGCCAAAGTAAAACATGAAAATGTGTCGTTTGGCAGAGTGAGACACCCTGGGGGCTGAGCACTGGTTAGCAAAGTAGATGATTAAGGTTCTGCTTGATGCTGTGCTGGCATAGAATGATTAAATAAAGGTTTGAAACTGATCGTCTGTTAGCTTAGCTAAGTTTCCCAGCCAACCAGTTGCGTGCAGATACACACTTGTTTTTCTGCATCCAGGAAGAAAATCAGTTCTCAGTCTGAAAACAAATTTTCTGACACTTTTATAATTTACCTCAACTCTTTTAAATTAATGCATTTCAAAAAAAAAAAAAAAAACAACAAAACAACAAACAAAAAGAATAGCTGATTCCATGGCAGAACCACCATTTTAAGGGTAGTCCTTTAAAAAGGTCAACTCAGAGCCTACCTGTGTTTTCAAATTCCTGAATATGGAGCATGAAAAGGCTATCAGTTTCCTTGCACAATTGGAGATTCTGAGAAATTTCATAGTTAAATTTTGTGATACCCCACTCTTAAGGGAAAGGGACAATCAAGATTTGTAAATGCTTGTGGTCAAAAGGAAAAAGTCAGAGGTTCCGAAAAAACTCACAAAATTTTATTTAAAAATTACACACCTGGCATAGAAATCAGCATGGTAGTCCTACTGTTTAGGCACACAGCAGTGGGTTTTGGGTAAAGAGGTGAGATGAAAAAGAAGAAAGAAAGACAATAATTAAAGACAGAGAGGAAGAGAGAGAGAGAGAGAGAAAGATAAAGAAAGAAAGGAAAAAAGAGAGAGAGAAAGAGAGAAAGATAGAGAGAAAGAAAAAGAGATCACCAGTTCTGGTTTCAGTACCGATCCAGGGACAGGATGTCCAGGGTCCTGGGGTGCACACCCAGGCTAGTTGGGGGTACCTGTTTATAGGTAGGTTTTCCCTGTCATGAATGTAAGTTTCTCACTTCCTGTTCAAATTAGTTATCATTCACAGTCTGTTCCTTCAGATCCTTCTGGAAATGTGTCAGAGGGCTTCAGGGGTCTTGGGTGGTCTTCATCCCTCCTACAGTCCATGCCCATTTCTTGGCTTCATTCCTGTGCTTGTGCTGTACTGTGTTGTGCTTATCTCCAGGAACTAGAGCAAGGATGTTTGTCCTGGAAAAGTGCTGCCCTACCTCCTTACAGCCCTCTTCTCCTGACACATCTTGCTCTTGCACAGGGTGTGTCATTACCAACAATCCTTGTCTGTTATTACCATCAATCCTTAGCTGGCTCCACAGTTATCTACCTATCAGTGTTCCAGACATACACATTAGATCCTTATCTTCTGAGATTCTACAAATTTCCTCTCCTAAATCAGATAATGTTTTAAAATGCTGGGATTTCTTGTCGAACAACAATTCAGCATATGATCAAGCTTCTAGAAATGCTGGATTAAGAGGATTTTGAAAGACTGGGTGCAGCAACACGCAGCAGCTTTTCCAGTATATCAGAACTCACTACACAAATTCTTTAATTTTGCACTAAAATTATATGTATAAAAGATATTTGTGGAGGAAGGAAATAGAATATAGTGTACTATCCCCTTTGGAAGTAATAGGCAGTTTCAGGGTATGATTAAGTATCATCTGTTTGACGACTGCAGTGATAGATTCAAACAAAAATAAAACATTAAACTTACCTACCACTGATCCATAAAATATATTTTAAGTTATTAAATGAAACATTTTCCAGTAATTTCTGCTGTTTGCAACTTCTTTTTAAAATTTTCTCAGAAAATAGGATTACAAGGATTCAAAGATCTCTTAAGATCTGCACATTCTTACTTTTTCAGAATGTAGTAACATCTTTTCCCTGTGCAGCACATCTTGAGGCTTACTTGATTTGTTCTCTTTCTTCCTCTGTCGAGCAGTCTCTTCTCAGCTATTTAATCTTGTATGAGCACATTTCATCCATGCTGGCTTTCTTTTCTGCTTCTCTCTGAAACTGTTCTGCAGCCTACAGATGTATCATGATCAAACATATTATCTACCTAAACTCTTTTACCCATGCACCAGGCTGTAGAGTCCTTGATACAGAGACAAAAGGTAGTCAGTGTGCAGCTGATGCATACAAAATGCAGCCAGGTCTTTAAAGTGATTACTAATTTTGAAGCATTCAAACAGACAATTCATAGACTTCAGAAACAGAGGATGCTGTGTATCACCATTAAAATGTAACAGCCTGAAAACTACTGGTGCTGATGTCGATGACAATGGTAGTTGCTGGAGTTTTGACCATTGCTGTGCTTATTCTGCTCTAAGACAGGAGGGATTTTTGTCATAAGAAGACTAATCTTCAAGGACTTGGATTTTCTGAAGGCTCAGAATCAAATCTCAGATATTATCAGAGGCCAGGATTTGAACAACCTCTTTTATCCCCACTGGTGAGCCAAATATCATTTCAGTATATTATTAGGTTTACATTTCTTGTCTAAAAATAGGATGGATACCTATGTTCTCAGGCTTCTTACCTGTAGGTGGTTTATTCTACCTCTGCTCTAATCTAAAATCCAAAGAGTTAAAGACACAAAAGTGTTCACTTTTTATGCCAGGAGTGTCTTCTGCTGATTTTTAGCTTTAAGAGTCTGTGAAGTCTAAGTGAAAGCAAAAGAATATATTTTTGGAGCATGTATCAATCTTCTGGTAGTCTTTGATCTCTTTAAGGGTATTCATGGTCTAAATGACTACCACACTTTTATAGAAATAACTGAAACCTGGATTTGAAATAATTGACACCAAAGGGAAAACATATTAAAAGTGGTAATCTCTATTCACCACTTAAGTTTTTTCCCAGCACTGACATTAAAGGTAAACTAATCCTTATTTTTTCTTGAAAACCAGTGATTTTGCCAAAGTAAAGACATTATATTATAAAGTCAGATATGTACACACTCCTCACAAGGAAGACACCTAAGAAAGTTTTAAGAAAAAATATTTTTGTCAACAAAACCATTGCCTCAAGCATTTCTTCTTACCATTTACTTAGAAGATTATTCTTTCTTACTTCAAAGTCATAAGTGAAATTAGAAAAAAACCCAAACCAGCCCAAACCCAAAAACCTGTAAACCACATTGTGCTCAAGCAAGGCTTCTGAAAGTCTGCAAATAACATGTCTTTACCTCTTCTGAATTTGCCTTTTGCAAAACTAGCTCTTTGTGATAGCATCAGTTCTCCTCTACACGCTGGGGATGAACTCTTGATTGATACAGTCAGTAGGGGGAAAAATGTGGAGGATGAGCTTCTACTGGTAGATGTGGTAACAGAAGAGGGTATGCTGGGATTTATTCTTGCAAGCTCTGCTAATTTTCATGGACCAGATCACATTCTCATGTGCAGTGTAATACACAAAGTTAATCAGAATAATATGGCACATAGTCCTTTGCAAGATACTAAGTTCTTTGTAGATGCTAAATGAGGCATATCTCAATAAATTCCCTGCCTGAAACCAATTTCTAAACAAGTCAGGGAGAATAATGCATCTCAGAGCCTCTGTGGATTCGTGGGATTGAGGCACCCATTTGGGATGGAAAGTTTCCCTGGCCACTCTGTCAGATATGGTCGTGAACCTTCTCCATCAGGGGCTCATCATGAAAACACTGTCTCGAAAGGAAAGACATGACAAAACGTTTACATATATCAATGATATGTCAAATTCCTTTCAGAATGACCATTGATATTATCAGTGTTCATTTCGAAAGAGAATTTCTTCATAGGTATGTCAAAAGGTAGTGAGGTGCTGAGCAAATTATTTTTAGCTTTTCCCCTTTTTCTCTGCATCCATATTTACTTAAAATCATGATCATTAAGGTGGTAGAGAGCAGCAGCACAAGCACAGAAATTCAAAGCCTTTAACTAAAACTAACAGCAAAGAATTGAAATTTGGATAGAAGGTAATTAAATGACATCCAATTTTGAAAGTAATATGCATTCTTTTATTCACAGATAATGCCTTGATTTCACTTCTTTGAAGCAAAGTAGTAGCCCCCTAATATCAGCATTTGACATGCTAGCTTATAATTCAGATGGGATCTTGCTTCTATTTTTATAAGATATTCTATATCCTCATAATGCTTTGGCCACCTCATCTAAGAGCAAAAACAGCCTGTTAAAGATGCCTCAAGGGAGGTGGTTGGCCCAGTCTTCTTGAGAAGGTGTTCTATGTTAAGTCAGATAAATTTGATCAGCCATTGCATTGCTTTTTAATTCAAGTATATTTCATTTACTTATTAAAAAAAAAATTTCAATTAAAGGAGTATTGGAGCTAAAGATTCAGGTAACACTTGCTGGAATGGGGGGCACCAGAATCCATTTGCTTCTGATTGCCATCACTATGTTACAAAACATTTACTATTTAGAAGCATCTGCAGGTTTCCACATTGATCCTTTTTCTTCATGGATGTAAACAATGTTAAAGCTCTTAGTAGAGAGAGATGTGATAATGGGCTCATTGTTACTCTACTGAGATGCCAACAGCAAAGAAGTGAAAGGAATAAAGTTCAACATAAGTTTTGAGAGATTTCCAAAGAAAAAAGTGATTATATCTTCTCCTTTTTCAAAGGGTCAGTTGTTCAGTGAGGCAGTCGCAGAGGGTGACATTACATTATTATACCAATTTGTCACCTAAATTAAAGCCATTTAGCCTGTTATTTAGTGTGCAGCTACAGAACTGATGTGTTTGATTTTATTTTTAATGTGCTTTTTTATAGATGGGAAAAAGAAACGTGTATACAGAGGTAAAAATCATATCAACTCTCTAAAGATGTTGCTTATGATAGGAACTGTCTCTGGCAAGAGGAACAATAATCTGAACAGATCAAAATGCCTTCCTTTGTTACATATATCTTACTTGTTGGTTAAAAACACAGCAGTACGGAGATATCCCTTTACACAGACATCTTATTTTCTTTACATCTGTTCTGTTTTTCTGATAAAGTACTTTCCCTAAAACAGATAAAAGTGCATTTGAGCATCCACAGGAGCTATTTCACATTGTGACCATGGGTAGTGTCTTCTTAATTATGAAATAACTTCATTTCTATTTTATATGTTAGCGTTACTACTATTTTATATACTACTATTTATTTTATTTTGCTTCCTATGTTTAAAATGTTTGGCTGATCTACCAGGAATAAGAAACAATATCAACAAAATAGATTACTATATGGAAAATATGGAGAAATGCAAGAGTGCTGTAAGATGAAATCTAAACAGCTCTACTCCCCATTTGAATCTAAATAGAAGCATTGTTCAAATTTCTTGAAATTCAGGTCTATTTTTTATCCCTTTCTTGATTTACAATTCAGAGGGCTTGCCATCGTACTGTGTTAGCCAGAGGCAGTATTTCTATCGGAATGATAAAGTGCTGTCCTGGCTGGTCAGTTATACAAATCTGTGAATCCTTTTTATATATGCCATAAGATACACAAACTTACTTTCCTGAAAGACTATCTCCTCCTGAACTTTCTCCCTATTTCTACATCTAGCTTTTATTTTGACTGTTGCTGACCTTCTAATAAGCACACTCTTTTCATATTTTTTGCTCCATTTTTAGGTTTTTTTCATACTAAAGTTTCATTTTTCATACTTTCTTGGGTTTTTTCAGTCTCTGCTTTTGATTGCTCTTCTACATTGCACTTCAGTTCTTTATTGTCTCATTAAAACCCTATCATTTTTTTTATATTTCCAAAGAAGCACATTTATATGTCAGAGAACAGTAGTACTGACTTATAAAAATGTTCTTACCTGCTTTTACTCAAAGTAATTGCCACATGTGCACGGTCCTATATTCAAATACTCTGAACAAGTCCTTTGCTTCCAGCTGGATTCTCATATTTTATTCTCTAGTCTGACAATTCTATTTGACGTCTTGACCCTGCACAAGGGTAAATGCCCAGGATTTATCAGTTTTATCAAAGCACCCGTACACAAACAAGCATGTGATGGAGTCCACTTTTCTGTCGGCAATAGGAGTGGGATTGCATCACAGGGTGCCAGGCTCCAGGGGGTTGTTACAAGCTGTAGTGTTACACTGAGTTTTTAGTGATGGAATCATATGCTGAAAGTTTGTAGTTTGCAGTTGGTGGAGGGAGTTTGGATTACTTATGAAGGCTCACGCTTCTGCACTTTGACTGAACTATCTGATGGTTGGGAAATCCTGAATGGCTACACTGTGATTGTGATTCAGCATAATCTCATCTTTCTGCTGCTGAAATCGACACTGAGGAAAATGGGGAGACCTTAGACTGAAATTCAGTCCTAGCTGCTTCTTATCTATGTCTATTCAAATATTATTTCGTAGCTATTTTCTGAAACGACTCATGACCTATCAGCATTTCACTGAGGTGTTGTCCTCGTCTGTTTAAGTCTTTCTAGTGTGGAATGACAGGAAGTAATGTCAACCATGACAGAAGAAGAAATCAGCAGGGAACATCTTAGCACTCTATCAAGGCATCTCTGCAACTTTTTATCACAACGCAAGAGGAAAACACTGCTTTGTAATGGTGACTCACTGATTTTGTGTAGTTCAAGTGAAAAGAGCAACAAAAATACTATTTATAGCAACTGTTTTCTGCTCTGTCTCTTGGAGTTCTTCATCCATATATAGCATTCATTTCTTTTTGTCGGGAGCATCACATCTGGAGGCAACTTCTTTACACGAGAGAGCTGTGCTGTTAGAGAAAGGCTCTAGCTGTTCCTTGGACCTCTCAACTTTCTTTTTTTTTTTTTTTAACATGAGGAAAGAAGGATTTTTTTACTCCTTTCATGTTTTCTCAGCCATTCCTTTCCTATCAGATGACGATCAAAAACATGTTTTCCTCAGAAATTTCCTTTTGATTTGAATTAACATGACAATCAGAGTTTAAACTGCAAACTTAAATTATTATTCTAATTTGTTAATCTATGTGCTTAATTTAATTATATTGTAACAGATATGAGCAAAGTAAATCTTCTGATTTTTGCATAAAGGAAACCAATAGCAAGACTGAAATTCTTTTTAGCTGGTCACAATATGAAGATCTGTTATCTGTAAATCTTTTTCAAAAAAGCTCCTTTTAAATGATCAACATACACATTAATCCTTCCATACACATTAAGAAAACAACACTACATTTAAATAACAGTTGATTTAAATATTTATTACTTAACGTTTCAGTTAAAATGTTTATTGAATATAATTTAAATATTTTAATTTTTTAACAATAAATAAAATCCAAGCCTGCATTTAAATAATGCTAAATTTGTGACACAGATTACCTCAAGCCAAGCAACTCCAAAGTCAAGTTGAAAATATATTGTTATTTGTATTCAATTTAAAACAAAACGAGCCAAAGCCCAAGGACAGAATTGGAAAGAGTCATGAAAAGTCCAGGTATAATGAAAGAAGTCTTCTGAGTACATTACAACTGTTATATTTTAAGTCTTGTTTAACTTTAATTATTAAAAAATAGCCACAATGACATACATTTGGAAAAATCAGCTTCTTCAACTCTAAAAGCTTTAAGAAATATAAATCTGTGGGCAACCCAAGAAACTCCTGGAATGCATGGAGGACAACTTCTGTCCTGGGTAAACCAAAATGTTACTTTTTTTCATGTATATCTGTGCCCAAAATTGTTACTGTCTCTTTAAAGCCATGTGCTGAGGCCAGAAACAGAACTGCAGGGGCTGGGGGATTCCCTTTAAAAAGTTGGAGTCGCACAAGCAGACTCTCTCTTGCCTTATGGTCTTTGCCCAAGGCAGAGGCTTCACTTAGTTTTTGGTTTTTTTCCCTGTCTTTTGTTTCTCTCGTATTCGTTTCTTCTCATTGGTGGAAAGGGACTGGTTAAAAATAAGAGCAGGTAACTCATTTTGGAGTGTCCCCCTTAAACTGTCTTAAACCAAGACAGCTTCCTAAGCCAGGCAATAGAGAGCCCTACCAGAGAGAAGGCCATGCTGGACCTGATAGCCATGAACATAAGTGAGCTGTTTGGGAATGTCAGGGTTGGGGGCAGGCTGGGCTGCTGTGATGGTGCACAAGTGGAGTTCGCAGTCTTGAGGAACATGGGTCAGGGAAGGAGTAAAATCAAATCCCAGCAAACTTGCAGCTTTTCAAGGAGTTATTCAATAGGACCCCCCGGGAAACCGCTCTTGAGAATAAGGGAGCAGAACAGAGCTGGCAGATTATTCAGGATATCTTCCGTAGAGCATAAGAACCAGCGAACCCCAGGCACGAGAAATCAGGCAAGGAAGGCAAGAGATAGTCATGGCTGAGTCGGGATCTGCTGGTCAAGCTAAAGCACAAGAAGGATTTGCACAGGCAATGGAGACAAGGACAGGTACCCTGGGAATAGTATAGAGATACGGTCCCATTGTGTAAGAATGAGGCGAGGAGGACCAAGTCAAAGCATTACTTATGTCAGGATGTTAACAAATGGAATAAGAGCTTTCAAAGGACAGACTTTTAAAAAATAAAATAGAGAAAAACTTCTCTTTTACACAATTGTAAGAAAGAACTTGTAACCTTGATGCATGATGCTTGCTGTATTTCTTTACATGTGTATTCCAAAGGCAACTTTCTGTATTCCGTATGAATACATTGACTTCTATACAAGCTCCTGCTCATGATTCAGTTTCTCACACATCTCCACATAGATTATGTCACCTACTTTGCGGCTGCTGCCTTTGAAGAGCACAGATGGTCCCTAATTCCTGTTCAAATCCACCAGGTGCACATATGTGTTTGTAATATTGTAGAATATCTCAAATGGGACAAGATACCTATGTTTAAGCATCCCCCAAAGAGATTAATTCTACAATTGATTATATCCATAACCTCCACGTTTAATATAAAATAATAATATAAGATAAAGATAAGATAAAAATAGGGATTAAGACTGCTTTTCTGAGGTAAGTCCATAGTGTATGAATGGAAAAATAAGTTACGAGTGATTCACCTGACCTGGAACAGCGGAGAAGCTGTTTTAAGAAAAGTTAGCTTAGTTATGTGTAAACTAATCATGGTGTTATCTAGCAGATAAACTTTTGACACGAAATAAATAAACACCATTTAGTGAAGAATAATCTAACTTTTGGACATAAAAGGCTTTTTTATATCCAAAAGGCTGTTTTATCAAAGCAGCAGTTCCTCATTCTTCCCTCAGATACACTATTGAGAAGGTGGTCAGAAAGAACACCTGGATCCTTCCTAAGAAGGCTTTGCGTATATTCTGCTCATTCCCTCTCTTTCCCTGTCCCCTGTTAAAATTTGATTCAAGTTTTAGTATGGAGACAGAAATCTGGCTTTATGTCTATAAGGTTTGTGTCATATTTATGCAAATATAAGTAGTGTTTATTTAAATACTGCTGCAGCTGAAGAGGCAAGATTTCACGAGGGATTTTTCTTAAACTTGTAGTTTTCTGATTATGATTCGTTCCTCTTGTTACTGTCATTAGAAGCTACTCTAGGAAGATGAAAAGCATATGGGGGCCATATATTATTTCACCCAGAATCCCTGGAGCATACTGAGGATGGGAGGAAAGTCAAATCAAATAACTTGACTTATATTAAATCGATACCTTTCTCAATTTTACCCTTCCTCCTTTTCTTCCACTCTCTCAGTTGGGATGCACCAACCTAGCATGCACAGGGACAACAGGTCTTAAATTCATGGAACATCCAGTTTGATTACACTTTATTATAGAAGCTAGATGAGAGCATATGAGCAGAATATTAATCAATGAAATGGAGACTCTTTTCAACTGAAGAAGTAAAAAAGGTATTTATGAACTGATGCTCAGAGAGATACTTTTTTCCCAAATTGCAAGTTTTATAGGTAAAATATATGAGGGATAGTATGTTGTCCTGGAATTCATACGGAGAAAAGCTTATGGTGAAAGAGTACTACCAAGTTTGCAAAGACAAACCCTTCAACATTAAGGAAAGCTGTCTGCCTTTGCAACTTTACTTAAAGTCTGTTAATTTCTTATCACTGTAATTAAAGTGATCACATGCTACTTTTTCCATTGGATTTCGTTATCTGATACTCAGAGTATGATGCATTAGTCTGTGGCCTTTGCTCAGGTTTTATCCATGGAGACATATGGACTTGTTCTTAAGATAACCATCAGTATGCTATTTTAGGACTTCCCAGACAGCTGCAGGGTCACATGTTCTTGCAGTACTTTGGAATAGTAATATCTATGTTTTAAATAAAAAATAATGCATGGACTGAAAAGTTAAAAAAAATAGAAATTAATTAGTCACATTTGAGATGATGGAGTAAGGGATAGTGATAGTAGAGGGATAAGTTGTCATTCTTTAGGTCCTCACATTTGATGAATTTTGTTGTCTGTCATGAAGCACAGAGCTGCCACAGCAAATTTCAGCATAATGGCTTTCAATTTGGAAAAGTTACAAGAAACTGAAAAAATATTACCCAGCTATGTTTCAATAACTCTTAATATGTCAAAGAATACCCAAAAATAATTGTCATAGTTTTCTTGTCAGACTTTGTACCTTGCAAATACTTCTCCTTATTTTTTGAATTGGGCCTTAGGAAAGAGTTGTACGAAGTGTGCTAATACTTTGTATGTGGTAATAGACTTACCCAGATGAAATATACATCTAATATTTAAAGGATCTGTTATACACAGTGAAAAAAGTTTTAGAAAGCTTATGGAATTTGTGTTGTACTAAAAATAATCAAGGGCTTTTTAGATGAGAGTACTGAAGAGAACTGTGGAAAATGGGAAATAATTAAAATTTATAAATTAAAATATCCTGCTTTCCAATGAAGTAAAATGTAACTATGGTACTTTATGTCATTTTTCTTCCTTTGCCTCTAGGACTAATAAAAGAGCAGCAGAAAGTGAAGGCCATGACACTGAATTGGGAGCCTTGAAAATGAGTTCTGTTTTCCTCTCTGTAAGTGATTTGCTTTCTCATTCGCTTTTAGGATTAAGTCGTTTAGGTCTTTCTTTCTTTCTTTCTTTCTTTCTTTCTTTCTTTCTTTCTTTCTTTCTTTCTTTCTTTCTTNTCCCTGCGTTCCTGCCTCCCCGCATTCCTGCCTTCCTGCCTTCCTTCTCTCTTTCCCTGTTTCCCTCTTTCTTTGTTGTGTGAAAGGAGAAGAATTTATACCTTGATAAATCTTTGGTGCACCCCTGGCCAAAGTGGAAAACTCTACAGAAAAACGAACAACAAAAAGAAAATAAAAGTTAGATTTAAATCTCATCTTTTTAATAATCCCTATGACAAGAACAGGAAAGATTTGATTTCACGCATTTTTAATATTCAGGTTCTAATTTCTGAACTCTCCAAGCTCTTATTTAAACTATGACTTATTCTGACAGAAATCTGTTTATAGGCTTTGCAATCCTTAAATTTTATTCTTAAGAGATGAAGGCACTTTGGCATAAATTTCCCACAGTATTGCAAGTGTTACAGTCTTGGTCAAATCCCATCCTATCTGGCTTTAAATGCAGTAAAGAAGCACCTGTTAGCCCCAGTCCTCAATGCAGAGGTTGTTGCCATTGATCATGCTAACCCTGGCTCATCATGTCCTATTTGGCCTGGGCTTATGGGCAGCTCACAAGCTCCTCTGGTACCTACCCCACTTTAGGAGCTAAATCTCGCCCAAAGCCTCTGAAAATCTGAGCTCAAATCCTGGGCTAGCATCATGCTGAGACTTAAATTTAACTGAGCTTGTGCGGCATACCTATCTCATCAATCTCTACCAGTTCATTTTTTTTTCCTAAACCAGACAGGGACAAAACCAATGATAAACCAGTGTCCCCTTCTAGTCTGAGCATAGAATGCAAACAGAAAACAGACAAAGCTCTTTTAGGGGGATGTTGGTGCTTAGGGAAATGGTTTAGTTATGGAGTTAGCAGAACTGGGCTAACAGTTGGACTTGATGATTATAAAAGTCTTTTCCAACCTAAATTATTCTCCGATTGTACAAAAAACCTAGTTTTAAACTTAGCTTGTAACCCCAGTTTTGTGACATTGAAGGACTGCTTAGCTGTTTTCTTCAAGAAATGGAGACACTTGGCCTTAGCTGACTGTTTAAACCAATTGTTCAGACATTTCAGGGGCATGAATCTCTGAAGAAAATTTCTTTGTTATTCATCTCTAGTCTTCATGATTTGCCTTCCTTCTCAGTATATTTTTTACCTCAAGGATTTTTTTCTTGTCGGTGTATATCATAAAAAAGGTTCAGTAAAAAGCCAGCAATTCCATGTATAAAAATCTCTAAATCATTTTTTTCCTAACTTTTACGTGTTGCATTGCTCTGTTCTCAGTGACTGTGTACAGTATGAGTTTTACTCAAATTGGAATGTAACCGTTTGTATACATAAAGTATAGACAAACAGGCGTACATGCGTGCATGCACATAAACACATCCATTTTTACACAAACTGCCATGCTCTGACCTGATTAAAACAGTCAGTCCGTGCAAGCTCTCAGCTGCAGTAATAAATGAATTTTCCTTTTAAGACTGCAAATTGCATAGCTTTGTGGCATAAATGAACTTCTAAGTCCTGAACTGATGTTAAATTTTCTAATACTGTTGAGAGGGGTGCGTATGCCTTGAATAATATTGTCTGAATAGGGTTAACTTGTAGAAAATGAAAACACACTTTAGTTCAAATTCTCAAAGCACCAAATCTTTCTATCCAAGCATGTGGAAAGGTACTTGTGGATTTGCACCAAATCAATCTGAGGCTGCTTTATGCACAACACATAATTGCTTATGATTGTTCTGATGAAACTTGTCACAGGATTATTATGAATCATCTGCTTTTACAGCAGCACAGTTTATAACCCCCATGCAGAAGGAAGACAAATAGAATGAAATGGTGTAAAGTTTAAGTTTGGCATTTTTATTCTTTGAAGGATTCTCAGTATTCACCCTGATGTTGCGGTATACCAGATTAAAATATTGGCTCCCTGAAACACTTTCTGGAAATTTGGCCCATTTTGTTTTTCCCATGTAGTCTGCTTTGGTCACAAAATTCAAAATATTGCACTGGTTCTTATTTCAGCTTCTCTCAGACTTACCGTATTTCATTACCAGCTCACTATATAGTTGGTGGTGACGGCTCTAGAGGTGGTGAGGAAGGTTACCAGGAGCTGTATCCTTTCTCTACACTGTCTGAACTCCCTCAATTTTCTGCATACAGCCTAACACTGCAGTCTGCTTTCTAGTGTAGTCAGTTACTTTTTTGCTTTGTGATGAATGCTGGATGCTAACTATGTTAGGGACCCTTTATTCAGCTACAATTAGAAGACTGTCTTCAGTTTTGAATGTGGCATATTTTCCAAGAAATAATCTATTGAGCTATCTTAAAGAAAACTAGTAAAATGTAAGGGGAAAATATATGTTGGGATACATTAAATAGCAGTGATGTGAATTACCTAAAGTAGCCTTATGGGAATATTCAGAAATGTAAAGTGGAATGCATATGTAAATTTTTTGCTGAATGAGGGCCTGAAATGATATAAAATATGCTCAGAACCCTATAGGTTAATTCATGTAGATACAAACCTTGCAAAAATAAAATACCCATTGCTTATACCCCTGATGATACTCTTAAGACCACTGCTGATTCTTAATACTAATCTGATACCACCTTGATTTTTAGTGTTTCCCTTTGAGATACTTAGATCTATGAGCTGTAATAAGATCCAAATGTTCAGAAAGATGATTGTGCTGCAGGCAGAATTTTGAAAAAATCTTTAAGCGGCTCTTGCAAGAATCTAGGTGGGTTTTGAACCATCTTGACTGACCATACAACATTAAAATTATTTCAAAATATATTGGTAGTGCCTTTGCAGTCATTTGTAGAACAAACATGCATGTGGTTGTTCTGAAGTACTACGTGAAGTAATTTTAAAATAACTTGCACTTCTGCTATTAAAATTAACAAAAATTCTAAAATAAATAGTAAGTTATGACACTCTATGACACTCTAGCTCTTCACCATTATTTTAGATTACAATGTTCTCCAGTCAGCTCCATTTGTTGCAGAGTGATCTCAGAGTGCATGAACTGTTTTGGGGTTTTTTTTTCATCCGAAGCTAAACCTGAAAATGTGATGGAGGTATGGATCAAGTAAATACACCCCAGCCACAAATGGACATTCACCTGATACTAGCCATATGAGAGCTAGTCTGAAATAATCCCCCAGCCACAGAAACATATGTGGGATGGATCCCGAGTCTTTGTCAACAACTGTCTCGTTCCACAGACAGCACACAACGACTGCCCTATGCCATTTGCTAATGCAGATGCTGCCTGACATGCACCTTCAGTAGTGCCTTTTTTGGTCTAGATGTTCTGAAATGTAAATAGTTCTGGTTCCAAGTCAGGATTCAGTACAAATGTAAACCCCAAAACAGGTAAATTGAAGAAAATTAGAAGGTTCCATAGATACATAAGGAATATCAGTATAGAATGCATAAACAATGCAGCATAGGAAAGCGAGTTCATCAATAATGGACTACATATTTAGAACATAGGTTTATTAATAATAAATGCAGAAAGAACAGAAGAGGAAAGAGCTGCCTTTCTGGGAAAACAAGTTTTTGAAGCAGCCTACCTGAGACTTCTGAAAGAAATATGGGGAAGTTACAAAATGAAAACTTGAAATTAAAAGATATGCACTGTTTGATCAGACAGAGCATCATGACAGGAAGATAACAGAACTCAAAATCAGAACCTGTTTAACCTCGTGTCCCAGGCCCAGCAGTTTAGAGTCTGTCATAAACATGATCCACTTGGGATGATGGCTGACTCTATTTTCATGTTTCTAATAATGTTCTTGAGCAGGCTGATCATTGCTCTGAGAACATGCCAAAGTACAAGTGCTGAATCATTTTCATGGGAAGGGTATAATGTGCACAAGGTTTGGATCTTGTCACCATTCTTAGGATGATCAGTGCAGCAGCATGACTGTGTGAGTCCTGATAGGAAAGGAAAAGTTTTGCAGGGCTTAAATGCATATGCATATAAGGGCATTCAAGCACATTCCTATTCTATAGTACACACAATCTAAAAATTATGATTGTTTGATTTGTTCTATAAGACCAAGGAAGTACTAGGAGCCTTGATCAAATCTGAAAGTAATGTAAAGTTGGAACACAATTCACTGAAAGGGTTAATAATCAGCCTGAATAATAGGTCACAGAAGGGGTGGTCTAAAAATTACCTTTCTCATCAAAGCCTTAATGAAAATACTGAACTCAATTACGAACTGTGTTATTTTTGTGGAATCTGTATACTTAGGTCACTATATATATAGTGATACATACATATATATATATATAAAAAAATATATAATTGCAGTCATCTAAAATTTGGGTTTTATTTTCAGTGTAATTTTAGCAATTCATCTAAAGCCCATGAAGAGGATGGTACATATAGATATTGACGTATCCTACCTCTCTGAACTACTGAGATATTTAGGGTTGGCTGAATCATCTTTGGGAGTCCCTATTTTGAGACTATCAAGTGGCTTAGAAAATTCTATGTACTGGGTAAGCTTTTTTTAGAGGGATGAAGTTATTTGAGTTGAAAATCAATAAAAAGTACATAGCATCTCGAGAAAGCTCATCACTTCACCCTCAGATTGATATAAAAGAGGTGGCTTTTGGGTTGATACATTAATTTAGATTACATACCTACCTTTTTTAGATATTGGTGGTGGGATCTACATGACCTCTTTTAGACAGCAAAGAATGGCACCCTAGTTAGTCTCCTTAGACTTGTCTTCTACCCAGTGAAGGTGCTTCCAAGGTGCAGTCCATTTCTTCCTAAAGAAGTTGTCTAAAATGTTTCAGATATGTTATGCCCTAAACCACCTATTTCCCTTTATGTAAGGAGGCCAGAGACAGTACTTCATGTGCTGGACTCTGTGTTGTGGAGGTTTCAAGTCAAGTGATATAGATAAGCTCCTGAAAATTCGATCCTTATAACCTAAATTAAAACAAAGAACTTAGTGCAGTGTTGTCGATTAATGAGTATCTGTTCATGCCTTCTCTGTTGAGATTGTGTATATGTAGGCAAGTAACTTCAATGGGTCACTTATACCATAAGAAGCGATTCCCAGCATTAAAAACAAGATGACTGGAAGCAAAATTTACCCTGCATTGCAAGAGGTTAGTCTTCCTGTTAACAGAGAGAGAAGAAATGCTAAAAATGTTAATAGTGTTGCTTCATGGCCACCACACTTTGGATAAACCATGTCTATGAGTATCTGAAGGGAGGGTGCCAGGAGGATGTTTCCAGGCTCTTCCCAGTGGTGCCAATCAAGAGGCAACTGGCAGAAACTGAGGAAGAGGAAATTCCACCTGAATATGAGGAAGAACTTTTTTACTGTGCAGGTGACTGGAACAGATTAGCCAGAGATGTTGTGGAGTCTTCCTCACTGGAGATACTCAAGGACCATCTGCAATTCTGTGCCATGTGCTCCAGGGTGACCCTCCTTGAGCAGGGACGTGGGACCAGATGATCCACAGTAGTGCCTTCCAGCTTGACCCATTCTGTGATTCTGTGACTACGTGATAAAAAAATTGAATCTTGTGGTCCTCCACAATCTGGGCAACAAGCAAAATCTGGTGCTTTAATGAAGCTTTCAATATTGCGTAAAGACAAACAATTAAATGCGGTTTGTAGATGGGGAAGCTGTTTCTCTGTGTTGCTTGTCAAGGCTTCTTAGAACTGCCATTCTAAGTAGAATATAGCTAAAAGTAGAGTCCTAATTGAAATAACAGCTTTTAATGGTTGAAAAATCCACAAATTCTACTGGCATTTCAGAAAAGAAATTTCAGAAAGTATTTCTTTCAATGGAAAGAAATATGGCTAAAAGCAGGATTGAAGAAATAAATAAATGAAGAAAATAAGGAAATATTTTCTTTTATCTTTCAGAGAATTTATCGATGATTCTTCTCTCTCCCTCTAAAAGCTTCTGTTTCACTTTTCTTCTGTAACCTGCCTGAGTGATTGCGCAGTGTTTATTGGCAGAACATATGGTGACTACCTGACCCTGTACATGCAGTCAGGCAGAATCCAGGTGGAGAACTAGTCACTGCACACTGAAATGTTTCTGAAAATGATCATTTGATGTGACCATTTTTCTTCCAGGTCTCTGTTGCTGCTGTTAACAATGAACTTAGTAAAATGACCAAGTGTATATTGCTTTCTGTGTATATATGTCTGCCCTTTTGCTGTGTATCTGCTGCAAAATATGTCCTAGGGCATGAAAGGGTGTCAAACTGCCAATATGTGCACATTGTACAAATACTCACATCTCCTTAACCCTTCCATGGCCTGTTCAGGTACACAAGGACTGAGACCTTGACCTTAATAGAGATAAAGATGCCATAATAACAAAATGTAAATAAATAATAAGAGTGGGACTTTCACATTCTGTGATTTCAACTCTTGCCCTACCCAGATCAGCAACGTATGTTTACTGTTGGAGTCTTACTGATAAAAAATAATGGTCTTTTGAATATTATATTATTTATATTCTTGGAAATGGAATTGAAATAAAAGTGAAATTTTGAATTTGAAAAATTCACTGATTTTTTCTTTCAAACGTAGCTAAATTATTCCTTCCACCAATGCTTGTGGATAATTGCCATTTTTAGCAATAATTGGACATGGTTCTGGGGAGATTAATTGCAAAGAATGAACACAATAAGATGATTAAAGGAGTTTACTTGTTTCCTATCATTCAATACCTACTTTAGATCAGAGAATATTTTCATGCTGTTCTTTTCCTGCAGTCCCTTCATGACAGCTGTACCCTGGATTTCAGTGGGTTAGACTGTTGGCTTTAGTCCCATATTATAACAAAAAGATATTTTCTAACTGAGAGAAATCATGTTGGCATCTTTACTCTGTGCTCACAAAATGGTCACATTTACTTTTTCCTAACATATTGAAGATGGGAGGAAAAATCTTATGTTTATAGATGCTACACAGACTACTCTGCATCTTTTCTTGTGGTCCTATTTTGAAGGGAAAAGTCTTTTCTTAGGCCTTTGCACAAAAAGAAAACCAGAATGTCTGTGTTCTGGCTCACTATTCAACTGTCTAATGCCATTCAAAAGTCCTGTAGTTTACAAAGGCAGAAAAACGCTTGTGTATCTTGAAGCTGTTCATACCAATACCTTTTTCATGGTATCTTTAATCTAATCTAAGTAGGAGCTCTTTCTTCTCCCTCCAAGAAGAGCTACTGGCATGTACAGGTGACAGCACAGCAGCAACCACTGTTGGCATTAACTCTGAGGATTCAAAAGACCTAACTTTGCTGAGGAGTACAGTCAGAGAGCTGCTGGTGGCTTCAAGTTTAGAGGCTTGATCCATTGCCCACTGAGTCCACAGAGTTTTTTCCTGGTTTGTATCACAATTTGCTGCAAAAACTTTAAATGAAGGTGATTTTTTTTTCATATTTGTAGCATTAATGATACAGAAATATATTTCAGCACCTTTTACATCCTTTTCAGTCATGTTCCACTGAGCCCATGGCCCTTTTTTAACTAGAAATCTTAAAAAATGATTGAGATAAAAGTGGTGTTATGAATAATCTTTTGAGAGTAAGAACACCCCCCTAATTCTTTCCTTCCCTCCTTCCTTTATTTCTGCCCACCTCAGGCCCTCATAATGTAATTTTTTAAAAAAATTAGGTCATCTACAGGTCACCTACCTTTATGTTAACTTTGTCAATTTTTTATTGAAGACATGCACATGCCTTTGCTCTGCCTGGGCATTCAAAAATTTTTGCTGGTTTTGCTTTTGTGGCAATTTTGTTGTTGTTTTTCCTTTGCTATGCATAGTCGTAATTACATTATTTGGGTTTTTTTACAAAAGCATGCAGGAAAATGTCATTGCTTTAGAGTGACTTTTCTCAATTAAATCAACGGTATCAGATAAGATTAAGGAAAATGCTTATGAAGCACTGGTCAAAGAGAATAAGCCTCTTCATATTAAGTAAACTTTGAGAAAAAACTTCTAAATTATCTCTCTTGTATTATTTGTTGAGTTCAATCACAGATTATATTTGACCAAGCAAATAACAACATGATCCAAATTTCCCCCAAAAATAAACAGAAAGTGGATATTTTCCACCTCCATATCTATAAATAATAAATGCCTTAAAGTTTGTACTCAGTAAATAAATCAGTCGTTTAGGACAGAGCTTAATTCTTCCCCACATCATTTTTACAGCTGCAATGACTTCAGTGAAATTTCTGTGGAGTTGAGATTCACTGACAAGAATTAAGCTTCTTGGTCTGAGGCAATGAGTCTGAATTACAGGCATTTGACCAAGGCAACTTCATTAGTGATTAAAACGCATACAGAAAGCAGATATATGGGGCATAAGGGATAATAACTGGAAGTTTTGGAATGCATCCAAGGAGGAAAATGCTCTAACTTTACAAATTTTAAAGGTATTTTGGTTCTTTCTCCACCTTTTTGCCAGTGGGTCTTTACATGCATTCCCACTTGTGATGGAGCAAATATTTGATATGATCTTTGGTGGGCAGATAATGATCTGTTGAAACTGACCAGCTTTAAATGAAGAAGTTTAATTTGCATCACCCTATTAACCTAGTACCCCATGAGCCTAAGTGAATACAAGATGGCTGAGGAAAGGAATGGTGGTACAGGAGCAGAAATGTGAGGCAGTGACTCTTGTGCCATACTATCTGTACTGTACTATCTAAACTCTGTAAAACGATGCAGCCCTTCCAGGTTAATGACACTGAACTTTGCTTAGGCACCTTCTGTTGGCAGTAGGTGGACTTCCCCCAGCCCAGAGCCTGATTTATCCCCCCTGACTTGCCTTCTCTAGGTTCATATTGAGCAGAAGAAAAGCCCAAAAGGTTTAGCTTGCACCCAAAAGAAAATTTCTGGCTGTAGTCTGTAGTGCAAAGGGATGTGTCCCCTCCTGCACACAAACACAACACTCAGCCTTTCAGAAAGCATTCCCAGCCTCACTTTTCTACTGAAGAATGCCATCAGTGTTATGACGTCTATCCACAATGTGCATCAGCTGGCTCTTTCGGGGTAAGCCTGGAAATAGAGAGAGTAGGGAACCCACCGTGGTATATCAAATTAGAGTCCCCCAGGAGGTGAACAGAAAACACACAGGTAATAATGAACAACATGTACCTTGCTCATGTTTCTGACAACTGTAGTTTCAGTTTAATTATTCATATGAATACTTTGCTGGATTACTGCTCTTGTTAATGTGCTCTTGTATATTTTATAAAAGTGATGACCTGGAAGCAGTACTCAGTCTGACAGGCAGGGCAGCAAGTTGGGCTGCTTTTTAAAACAGAGGGCAGAGAAGTAAAAGCAGAACCGTCCTCCTTTGTCACCTCAACGTAGCAGTACTGTGCCTCCCCAGATCCCTGTGCAGATCAAGGACTTCAGTATGTAGCAAAAAAACCTTCACACTACATAAAGTGCATATCCATGGAGCTACTGTCATTGCTTAATCATTCTACATGTCAGAGAAAAATTGTTGCATGTGTAGAAATTGTCAGTGACCTGTAGAGAGTCCATGCAGCTGGTCCCATTTTGTGCTGTGGAACTGCAACCTCTATTTTTGCTTATGTTGGGGCAGTCTGTGACCTTAAGCAAAGGCACTTTGTTATGGTATTACCTCCTTGCTAAAGTGTCTGTGCTGATATTCCAGACAGATGTTTGCCTAACCTATTCTTAAAGACCTCCAGTAGTGGAGAATCCACAATATCCCCAGACAATCTATTTCATTGCTTCATTATCATTACTGCTAGAAACTTTCCTAAATGGCATTTTTATCATAATTGCTTGTAGTTACTCGTAACTGGTTTCCAGGATGCCAGATGTGTAAATAAAAGGGACTGCTCCTTCATAAGTCCTCAATTTTCACTTTTCAACAAATTTAAATAAACAGTCTGTATTTAAGAAAAGGGTCAGTCTAGATAATGTTTAACTCTTTCCACTAGCCAGGACAATTATATTCCATCAATTCAATTCCCTATGTAACTGAAATAGTGCAGAACAGCCAGAAATTGGCTGTGAACATCATCATAGAAATCTTGGTGGAAAACCTTCTGATGCTAAATATATGAAATTTTTTCACAGGGGTGTGAATATTTGCAGACCCTCAGACTTTCCTTCATTTTGACATGAATTTATAAAGCAGAATTTAACTGTCCAATAAACAGAGTGCATCACCAAGTTTAAAGCTACTGTTGAGTAAATCAGTGTTCTCAGTGTATTCTTCGAATTTCATCAAGGAAAAAAGAAAGAATCAGAATACTCATTACTTTGCATGGATAAAAATGTACCCAAGTCCAAACTGGGTATTGAATGCTATTATTCTGATTAAGTAATGTTTGTGCTTTGCATCAGTTTAATTGCCTATAGGAGTAAGGCAGTAAGAAATCAAACCCACTAGAGATCTGTCCTTCTAGATGCAGTTTCATTTGATGAAGTCCAACTAGGAAACCTTATGAATTGCTCCATATCTGCAAAAAAATTTGGAAGAATAAGCTCTGTGGGCATCTTTTAATTCTAAAACCTAATGGAGCCAGCATTGAATGTTGGCTGGTTGATTTTGTTGATGCTTAATTTGCATCTTATCAAACCAGTGTGAAATATTTATGCACCAGAAAAGCATAGTATAGTACAAAAAGCAAAATAGTTTAAAAATGAAGAAAGTTCATAAAATTACTATATACAGACCTCTTATGCTATACCTGCAACAATATTCACATTCTACAAAAGGTAATAGAGAGCCTTCAATCTCTACATGAAAGCTGATTCTAGGAGCAGTGGGTCCCTGTGGACAATGTGAAGTACAAATAGATTCAGATTAGACAGATTCTTAATTTCTGATATGGCTAGTTATTATTAAGTAGAGTGTGCTTTGATCTCAAATGTAGAATTAAGCAACAGGAATGAATAAAATCTCAAATTATTGCCCACCTTTTTTTCTAGTAGTAATTTTGAAGAATAAAACAGTTTTAGGGTCAAGTCATCCAATCAAATGAATTTAATAATATTGCTATAGCAATGTAATCCCAAGGAGGGCTATAATATAACTATTGCAACACGTTTCTAAGAGAAAAAAAATTGTGTACGTAGATGTGTATGCTGGACAGGATGGCTGAATGACCTGTCCCAGGGACAGTAGGGGGTACATACTCCAACAGTGTAATTGACATTTTTCTTTTGTGTTTCAAAAGCGTCAGTTTTGCAAAATAATCTAAAAAGAGAATAAAAGAGGTTTGAAAAAGGAAGCCTAAGCAATTGAAAATGAAAAGAGAAAAAGAAAATGTAATAAAACCTGAAATGTGCTGTATCATGCTGCAATTCATGCATTTCCTTTTCAGCAGTACTTCAAATAACACATTTTTTGACAATGGCGCAGGGGCCAATTAACTTTTTGTGCTTCATGACACAGTAAGTACTGTAGCTCCAGCAGTGTTATGTGATTATTTTATTTAACACATTTAAGGTTTTAAATGGTCTTATAGTGAAAGCTAGAGAATCCGTGAAATAAATTTGCAGGATGAAAGGAAAGGTGCATTTGCAATACTTGCACAGGTTTGTTTCCCTTTTAAAGGCAAGAGAAGCTGCAAGGAGGATGAAAACCTCTTTGTTTTTCTTGGATGGGAATTTTCCTTCTGGGTGAGTCACTGGTGAGTGTATGTCCACTTCAGCTGGCTCCATAGTATCCCTGCCTAACTGTTCCTGATACATTTTTGGACAAGCAGAACTCAGCTGACAGTCTTTCCCCTTTCCCTGCATATGCTGATCTTCTGTACCATAAATATCTGGAGACAAATTTAGTATTTGCTGTTAGTTGACTACTTCTGGTTTAGTAATAGTTCCTTTCATCAAGTACTATCCCGGAATTCTGGTTTTATATTATGGCCTTTCTTCTGAGAGTTTCTGAGAGATTCAAAAGTGTTATGCCACATAACCATACGAAATGAGTTACTTTTATTGCATTTATAAGAAGAAGAGACACATGCAGAGATTAAGGGCAGGAATATTAAGAGTATTCACCCATTGTGGGTGTTTCAAGCTTGGCGCAAATAAACATTTGGCTTAAATAGAAACATTGGTAAGCATTTCTGATAAGCTTGATCTTAGTGACTCCTTAAAAGGCCAAACAGTGATTCAGAGGAAGATCTCAGAATGGACTTAGGAAACCTGAACCCTCAATTCTGTGGCCTAACCACATGGAAAATAGCTATAGCACACGGAACAAAGTCAAACACCAAATCAGTATGTCAGATCTGTACTTCTTCAAAGGAACTTTTATATTTGATCTGGGTTTATCTTATCTATATATGTGGAGGCACAAAGGAAAAGAAGATTGACAAACCTCGGAGTTAAAAGTAATAGCTTCTGATGCTCTTGATCACCTTCTGCATCAGAAACTCTCAATAAATGTATGGTTGCTCTACTGCCGCATACTGCCAAGGTGACCATCTGTCAGTTAGCTTCCAGGGAATCTACAGAAATTCTCTTCTAAATCAAGATTATTATTTAATTTTTAAAATTGGTGAAGGAGGCTCTTTATAAATACTTTAATTTACCTGATGACTTTATGGGCTAAATTGTTAATAGGATAAGAATTCTCAGCAATAAGTACATAACGTCAATTCTCATCAGATACAAGCTCATGCAGAGATTGAATGATGAGGGTAAAAGCTATCATGGAAACTTGAATCAAATTTATTAGCAGATGTTCGGTGGTGCAGAAGAATTATACATGAATAATAAAGTGCAATGCTAGCTGAGAGCTCTCGATTTCCCGCTTTTCCCAGGAAGTACCTTTTAATGGAGGTCTTTTCCCAGAAGCTTAACATTGTGTTGAATTATAATTAAGCCATATTGAGAAAACATTCGAGTGACAATGATTTACAAGTGATCAAATTATTTTGGGCTTAGCTTAGGGCTTTACTGACTAGAATGATTTCTCTGCTATGACCATATGTCTGTTGAGAAACTTGATTCAAATGCAAAAACTATTGGGATTTTTGAGACAGTTAAAGAAAAAAGAAATTGAAGATGTTTCCTGCAGTTTTATTTGTATTTAGTAAATTAAATATTTTGTACTTGTCAAAGATCAAGAAATAAAAGTTCATCACAAATATAAGTGCACTAATCTCTAAAACATTTTCCATGCCTGCTTGTCACAGGCAAGGAAACTTGTTTCATGACCTATTTACCTATCCAGAGGTAATAACTAGTGGCATGGATGGAAAGAGCAGGCAGACGCACACTTTCACCTTCCCTAAAGGCATCCCCATTGCCATGGTCCCCTTCCATGAAATTGAGCAGTGATTTCTTTCTGTCTCTGAGACAAACTACACCTCATCAAAACAATCTTTATTTTGAGCAGCAGCATGACACTGCATCCTTCTGGTCAGGGGCCTTAATTCATCACCCAAAAAAGTATCCTGAGAAATGCATAGAGGGATAGTGATATCCTAAAGGCTAAGGGACTGAGAATGACAGACGGGAATGAAGAATAATGAGTGGAAATCTAAAGATGTTTCTTTCTTTGTGAAATTTTACGGTTGTTATGATAAGTATCTATAGGGTTCAAGGTGACTCAGTATCTATGTATGGGGAAAGATTTGAAGGTCAGCTAATTCAGTCACCTAACGTAGACACATCAAGCTTAAGAGGTGAGGTATTGACAGTTAAATGCCACTCTCCCCTTATTCTGCAAGGCATTGAACTTGACACTGAAGGCAAAGGGAATGTTTAGGTAAATCAAAACATTCATTTTTATGCCAGATTCTGCTTCCTGATCTTTCAGCCATGCCCATGCAACTGCCCAGTGCAGCTACCTTGTCCAGCTTCAACAGCCAGGGTAAAGGGAATTTATTCTTTTCCCTTCTCAATGCATTACATCCACTGTTAAGTCTGCTGCTGAGAACAGGCACAGGGTCTACATCTTGACTTCATTGGTTGTAAATTCAGAAGTATGCTAAACATGCTAAAAGTACATTTACAAAGGATACCCTGATATATTTTGGGGCCTGCTATACCTGAGGCCTGATGATGCTTGTCAGATGGCACGTTTCTAAAGTGCCTCAATTGCATTCTAAACCAACCTTATTCCCCCTAAATTTTCTTTTTCACAGGGGCATCTCAAGGCAAAGTTGTACAAATAATAATCTTTAATATCTCACACTGGTGCTCTTTACCATTGAACGTGAATACTAAACTATCAGATAAGTTATTCAGACAAAATGATTACCAGAAGTTTCATATTCTTTAAATCTGCCATCACAAGTGTTGGTAGGAAAGGGTTAAAACTGGAAGATTTGAGGAGGAGGCGGGAAGAGTTTTGCTCAAAGTGACCTTGCAGCTGGAAATTCTAAAAATGTTGGTGTGGGAAAACTCCATTTCTTATGCCTACAGTTGTTTGTCCTCTGCCTGTTTTGAGAAGTAGAATTCCTGTGGCGAGATAGTACACTCTCACAACATGCCCAAAGCTTTCTGTATAGCAAGGCAGGGACCAAGCCATCCCCAACCCTCCTCCTGCGTTTCGCTGGGATGAACTGAGCCCAACGGAGCCTGTGTTCCTGTGTGTCTCTTACGCCCAACGTCATTAGCGAGGTAATGAAATAAATCTGCTCTTTGCATTTCAGCTGTGGTTTGATGGTTGCCCTTAGTTACTTGCATGTGTCGATTCAGGCAAGTCAATTTGTGGTATGTAATTACACATTTTGTAAGCTTCCTTCTTAAAGATATATTCAAAATTCACTATCTGTAACAGGCAGTTTAACCGAAGAAGCTTAGAATATAAAAAAAAATGCTAAAGAAAACTTCGTCTTCAGTGTCTCATTTCTAGCTCATATAAGTGTGATAAGGTGGTCTGAAATGCATACATTACAAAAGACTACTACACATTCCAAGTTTCTACTTTTATATATCTTTATGTTGCCATAGCTCATCATATCTCTTGTGCAAATCCACTATCTATTGGGAAATGTATGTGTGCAGACTCTCAACTCTCTCTCCGAAAAAGTCCTGCCTAGCAGTAGATTCATATCAGAATATTGGAAATCACTGTATTTCCAGTTAATTGGCAAAACCTAGTCTTTTTAATATCTGAATTCAGAGAACTGTAGAAAAACAGTTCTGATAAGGACTTTGAATGCCTATCCTCTTGCCTTTCTGAAGACCAATTACATCTATAGGATTTGTGTGTGATAATTCTCAAATATTAGGGCAGTATTGCTTTGTCTTGATTAAGGTATACTCCCAATTGGAATATATGAGTCCTGGAATGAGGAAAGACTGAAGGATATGCCGATGCATTAATCTCATAAAAAATTTTGACCTTTAAAAATGTGACTTCTATTCCGGTGGTCATTTTTGATTTTACTTACTATTATCTGTTACTTAGCATCATATTCTCATTTCGCTATTATTTTATATTTTTTATATATTTATTGCTTTGTACTTTTATTCTGCTACAAATCTTTGGGAGGCTGTTTTCATTCTACATTGCAAACTATAGATATACTATGTGCTGCAACTTTATTGATTTGGCTTTTGAAAAATACCTTCAATAAATATGCCTTAGTTTTAAAAAAAGCTTCTTATTAGTTGAATTTTTAGTGGGTAGGCAATGAAATTTACTGCTCAGAATTGATGGGCAACAAATCCAACAACAGGTAGATGGATTCATCAATTTCCTATTAAAGGGAAAAGCAAAGCACATGGCTAAAGGTCAAAGTATGAATAGTAGCATGGATAGGAGGCTGAAGTGGTCACATTGAAGGAAAGCAGTTCCATATTCAGAATCATATTTAAGACCTGTAGAATTATTTCTGACTGGTTTTAGTTATCTCTAAATTGCTTGTTGGGTTTCAGAAGCAGGTCTTATATAGCAGAAGCTCTTCTAGTGCAATAGTCATTCTTAGAAAATAAAATTTATTTCTTTTTACTTTAAATAACTAAGAAATGTTACCACAGAATAAACACTATGTCTCATATGAAACATACATCTGGAAATGTTAGAAGCACCATTAAGTGAGCCAAAACCAGAAAGTTAAAGGGCCTAACTAACCTGAAATTCTTCACAGTTGTTTGCAGTGCTTGTGGTATTAGATTTGGACAGAACATACCACATGGAAAATGAAGAGTACAGTCCTGCCTACTTCCTCCATGAATTGGAGGTATTGGAGGGCAAGTCAGGCTACAAAAATAATATGGGTGGCTGGAATGGTACATCTTTAAGGTAAATTTTCATTAAGCTCTGTTCTTGGAAGGGATCACAGTTTTCATTTAGACCTCTTACCTTTCTGATGATGCTGTAGTCAGGTAAAGTTAACTTCCTGTTTGTATAGTGTTGGGAAACTGGTTTAGATCTTTAGAGTGGGGTTTGATTTTTGTCATTAGCTGTCTAGAAATTAGAAATGAGTCTAAGTCACCCAGCTGGGTATCCAGTGTCTGGTGGAGTATTCCCCCTGACTGCTCCCTGTCTGCAATCTCTCTTACATCCTGTGTAGTATGTTTCAGTAGTGTGCAAATTTCTGCAAGGCTTTAGGAGTCACAGTGGCATTACATATTTTTTCTTAAGCCACTGAATCCCATCCCTTCATGGCCAGCCTAAACGAGGCGTTGAACTATGTCATTAAAAGGAAGAATAGACACCTGCAGAATCAGTAAGTAGATTAATCATTCTTTGGAAATGCCATTGCTTGTGATTGACTGCACAGAATAGACAATTTTTAGAAGGCTAAAGTTAAACAAGATGAATGTCTGTCTTGGAGACAAAGGTATTACTGAAGTAACATTTACAAATGGAGATGCATGATAAGGTGTTTGTTACCCACAGAACATACAGGTCCCTGCATTATCTTATGCAGGGTCTTCAGCTCCGTGGATAAGTGTTTTAATTATTAAATGTTATACGGTATTCAATAACAATTTAAATGTAGTTACTCACAGCTCAATTTGTCTGATTTTTTTTTTAATTAAAAATCCTACTCTTCATTTGTCAGAGGCTTAATCTGATAATGTGTCATATCAGAATACCAGTTTAAAGGTGGGAGAAAGCTTGACCCTTGTACCTGGCCTCATCACTCCAGCAGAAACTTGAGGACCTCTCTGTGAATTAGGTGAAGGTTGCATGGTAGTGCCTTTTTTTTCTAGGATTACTTGTTCTCAGACTATTTTCTTGAGAGGGCATCAAGGTCCAGCCCCCTCCTTCAGACTGAAAACTGTAGATTTAACTCTCCTTTTCCTCATTCCCCCCGTGGATAACAGAGCAGCAGAGGAAGGAAGAAAAGTAGCCAATCTTTTGAAAATTAAATCAGTATTTAGCTAACACCTGTCTCCAGTGAGAGAATCTGATTAGTTCTCTGAGAGAGCAGGAAAATGAAAATCAGAGCAACAGAACAAATAATTATCTGCAGAGTACGAGAACCTGTAAGTCTCTCTGATCCTTGGAAGGAACTTTAAGTTTGACCAGACTGAGTAAGGTGTTTTCTTCTCTATTTTAATTCTGAAGAAAGCATCAAAGTGAAGGTGTTGTGGGTGGCATTGCTGCAGAACATCTCCTGGGAACCGAGACACTGCTCTGGCTGGCAGCAAGGACATGCTGACAGCATGTCCTGTCTGACCCTCAGCCATGGAAGTACATCCCCAGAGACACAAGACTCTCCACATGCATTTGCACTTATTCTGTGTTAGTTGCAGACAGACATCTCAAAACATCAGTCCTATCAGTTCCCCTCTCCACAGATTTCCCTCATCAAGAGCTGTATTTTGAAAAAAAAGTAAAAATTAGCATGTGAGTAGATTTTCTTTGGAAGTATTTCCCAAGAGCTGCTAGGGTTATCTGCCCCTTACATGTATTTCACAACCTTCCTTTGCTTCTTGTTGGAGAAGCAGCCTTTTTGAGGCATTCTCAGATTATTTTCTCCTCTGTAATTTGACAAGTTTTATGAAATAACCCTTCAAATCACTTGCTAATGAGATAATAAACCTCATGCAGATGCAAATATATGCATTATATGTCATAATTTAATTTATTTTTCCCCACATATCAAAAAGGTTTAGTCAAGCCAAAACTGATTTCTGTGCCTCTGTGGGCCACCGGCATGTTTCCCCAATTTGTGTCATTTTAGTACGGCAAAAATTCCTCTGGTAAGCTGGAACATCAAATTTAAATTAACAACTCAAATATTGTAGGTTTTTAACTTTTGAAACTGTAAGTACAATGAGCATCCTCTCTAGGTATGTAGCAGCAAAAATATAGTTTGAAGTTTGAGCTTTGAAAAGTGTCTTTCTCTCATTCCCATCACAGGCTCAAAACAAAAAGGAAGATAATTAGAGGAAAACTATTATTTAACAAGTTCCACTTTCTTAAATAAGTCAATCACCTTACAGTGAGGTGGAAGACTTTCCAGTGAACGAGCTAACATTTTCAGGAAGATGAACAGTCAGTAAGTGTTTATGAGGACGCATGATATTTCAAAATTTCTTTCTTCACTTGATTGAAGATTACATTGTGATCTCACAGTAGGACAGCGAGGGAAAATAACAAACTGAGCCCTACTCTTTAGCTGAGGCAGGAAACACACAGCCAGAATAGTTTCGTTTCTGGGACTTCAAAGGAATTGGTTCTGTCTATTAAGAGTGAAGGGTACGAGTTGGATTGACAGAGCTTCTTTGTAATGGAGAGACATTTGGATGTTATAAATGACAAAATCCTACTTAAATTCCTGCAGATTTTAGGACATAGTCTGTGACTTAGGAAATGGTCTAAAGTTTGAAGGTTAGGTAACGTGACCTTCAATCTGAAAGTGTTTTTCTTCAATGGAGCCAGCCAGTGGACTCTATCCTAAGGCATTTGAACAGGGGAGACTGTATGCGGATGTGTACGTATGAGGGAGAGCTTGGTTTGGTTGTCTGCACGTGGGCATTTACTGTCAACTTAGACATTTGACTTTCTATCTGGCTTGGAAAGAGCACATCTTCCACAAGTCTCATCTTTGTCACATCTCCAAATCTTGTGTTTATGATGTTCTAGGGCTTCTCAAAGGATACTGTAAATGAATACCATTACTCTATTCAGCTAAATAAGTTCACACTTCTAAAATTCCCACTATAACCTAGGGAGATTTAGCATGTATTAAACTTAGGGAGTGATTCAGCTAACTGGACAGGAACTGCCCAAACACAAATGTTTAGCAGCTTTCCAGATGCCAGGTTTTACCCAGTATGTCTGCACAGACGGGTGGAGATCACCCAAGGACCAGTGAATGTCTATTGTAATGCAAGGCCTCACACTCAAAAAACCTCAGTTGGAAATTGGAATCTTTGTAGGCTGGGGGAACTCAGAACATCCAAAGTGACTCTAGAATATTACTTTTAGGCAGCTAAATTCTGTTTTAAAGCAGGTATTTAATTTCACTTTAGAGTGAACTGAATTGCTCTCTCATCTCTGTTTTCTTCACTGACTTTATCTCCACTAACTATATTTTGAGATAAGATACTTTGCATTATATTTAGCAGTTGCATGAATCTGTAGGTAGATGCCTTAATCAGGCTCTAAATCTGACTTCTCAACTTGGATTAAACCTGGAGAAGTTGAGAAATGAATAGCCACCTGAATAAAGTTTGCCAATGTCTGATTGCTGTCTGGACTAAAATAGTCAAAAGTGAGTCATGAATATATTGGGAGATTAGATCATCTCTCTTCAACTGAGTGTACTTCTCTCTTCAGCAATGAGACAGATGCAAAGATAAAAAATGAAGCCATTCTTGTTACCTTCCTTCCAGCCAGCCTCTTCTTACGCATCTCACTCACTTGAAAAGTCTCAGAGATAGAAGATGTTGGCGACAGCTCAGAGCAGCCCCATGCTCTGCAGTAGGGAACTATTACATCCCTGTGCACCTGCAAACAGGGAGTTGGCAGAAATCTATTTCACAACGTTTCCTTTCCCAGATAACCTTTGCTAATCAGTCTCCCAATTGCTTTTGCAAAATTTAATGCTGTAATACCCTGCTTGGCTTGAACACCCAAGCTTGTACAGTCATCTAGACAAGAGAGTTGAGAAAGTACTGGCTTCAGTTTAAAGAGGAGAGAATGTCACAGAGGAAATAAGAACGAGCTGTTCTAATGAAGCTTAGCACCTAGACTCACAATGATGTAATACTGTGAGCTCAGCAGCTAGCACAGGTCTGCAGGATCCCACTAACACATTTTGACACTCCAGATTCTTGGATGACTAGACAATTTGCATAAAGTTGGGTGATACTGGTAAATTCCTGGGTTAGGAAGGAGACCTGTCTTTTGTTTGTTTTAGTATTTCTGCATTTTTATGTTCTTATTACTATGAAAACATAGTATATTGAAATACAACTTTATATTAAAATACTTTCATTTCCTGCTCTCATCCATTCCAATAAAAGACCATACACATATTTATAAACATTCGGTCAGCTTAAAAAATAAACATACATAAATTATGGATATGCCCTTTAATGATCTGATTCCAGTATTTTACTCATTTCAATTCCTCTGATTTGAGCTACACATTCTTATTTCTCAGTTGTGCAAGGACTGGACTGTAACACACTGTATGACCCCACATGGAGGAAGAAAAAGGAGCCTCAATTTACTTACATTCCTGAGTAAATTACTGAGATCAAGCTATACAAGATGAGATGCCTGAGTCCTTCCATAACATTCTTCCACACTAGACTTCTGGGCAGGAGAGATTCCCAAGGCAGAGAAATCACAGTCCTAGCATCATCTTACCTCTGAAAAAAACTGACGTGATGTATCATAGAATCAGAAAAACATAGAATATGCTGAGTTGGATGGGATCCAACAGGATCATAGACTCCAACTCCTGGCCATACGGAGGACCTCCCAAGAGTCACACCATGTGTGTGAGAGCATTTTCCAAAAGCTTCTTGAACTCAGTCAGTCTTAGTGCTCTGACCACTTCCCTGGGGAGCCTGTTCCACTGCTCAACCACTCTCTGGGTGAAGAATCTTTCCCTTATATCCATGCTAAATCTCCCCCAACTCAGCTTTATGCCATTTTCTTGAGTCCTGTCACTGGTCATGAGAGTGAAGAGATCAGTGCCTGCCCCTTCACTTCCTCTTGTGAGGATGATGAAGACCACAATGAGGTTTCCCCTCAGTCTCCTCTTCTCCAGGCTGAACAGAACAAGTGACCTCAGCCTCTCCTCATAAAGTTTCCCCTCCAGACCCTCCACTATCTTTGCTGCCCTACTTTGGACCCTCTCCAATAACTTAATATCTTTTTTATATTGTGGCCCCCAAAACTGTGCACAGGATTCAAGATGAGGCTGCTCCAGTGCAGATCAGAGCAGAGCAGGACAATCCCCTCCCTTACCAGGCTGGCGATGCTGTTCCTGATGCCCCCCAGGACAGGGTTGGCCCTCCTGGCTGCCAGGGCACTGCTCATATTCAACTCATATTCAACTTGCCAGTGATCAGGATCCCCAGGTCCCTTTTCACAGCACTGCTCTCCAGTTGCTCATCCCCTGATCTATACACACAGCCAGGGTTGCCCCATCCAAGGTGCAGAATTGGGGACTTGCCCTTGCTAAAATTCATACAGTTAGTGGTTGTCCATCTCTCTGATTTGTTGAGGTCTCTCTGTAGGGCCTCTCTGTCCTTGAGGGGGTCCCCAGCGTCTCCCAATTTAGTGTCAATGGCAAACTTACTTAGTGTTTCTTCAAGTCCTGTGTCCAAGCCATTAATGGAGATGTAACAGCAGTGAACAACAATGTTGTAATGTAACAGCACTCAGATTTTGTACTGTATAAAAGCAAAGTGCTGCTGTGGCAGAATGCAAAGAGAAAGGATGTGAGTAACTGGCATTTTAAGGGCTACTGTTATTTTTTTATGTATCTTCCTACAATTTGGACTTATTTTAATTTTCATATCCAGAGAATCTGTCACAATGATGCTGTTTCTACACAGTATTCTACACTTATTAAAAGGCACATGTGAAGCTCTTTGAATACCTGTAAGTTACATGCATAAAAAGGAATCTTGCTTCTTTTCAGCTTGTACTCTTCAAAAGCTCAGAGTTCTGTGGGGTGGAGGCACTCATACTATAAAAAACCCTGTTCAAAATATCGTGAGACTGTGACTTAAATGAACAAGTCACACATTTGTATTGTCGGTGTGCAAAAGTATGAAACTCCCCCCCAAAATGTCAGTCCAAAAAATGGTGGAGTTCTTTGTCCTGTTCTCTCTTTAATAAAATCTGTTTGTTGGTTTATTTTCAAAATCCAAAGTCAGAAGTATCAGTACAGGCATTATTTCACTATAACTCCATTTACAAAAGAATAATGATGATAGTTGCCTCTTCCTACTGGTTTGTACAGCTTAAGAGGAGAGAGAGATGAAGATGCACTGAGTGTAAAACACCATTGAATTCTGCTTATTTGGTTTCACTTATGGACTTCAGATATTAAATGCAAATATTTGCTGAAGCCTGCAGATGTGTATTTCTGATACATGACTTCCAGAAAATGAGGAAGTTGAAAGAAGCTGTATTACATTCTTTTCAAAAAGTTGCTGTGTACAGTTGCTTTTTAACTTCCAAGAGTATGGTATTTTATCCCATCTCCTCTTCCACCAACTAAACATCCTTTAGAGGGTGGCTGACTAATGAGCTGCTCACTCTGTTTTTCTTTCGGCAAACTCTGAGTTGAAGGGTCCCATATTTCCCCAGTGTGCAGCTGAGATGCACCTAGGGCGTGCACTGAGTCTAAGGAATTACTTCCTCATTTTTTAATTTAAGTCAAATTTCTTGTGTTTATTTAAGAGACTTTGAAGCTTTCTAATGAAACAAAAAATGACCAGAATGTACAAATATGTTAAATTATAATAATAATTGAAAAAAAATTGTGTTCTGGATTATTTTTTAAAAAAGAATATTTAATCCTATTGAATAAAATTGTCTTTTGGCAGTCCAAAAATGCAGCCAGACTGAAGACATCAGAGAATGCGACTGTTGCCAAATTGCTGATCATTTTCTATCTTGCTACAAAGACAGAACAAACAGCTTTAGGTGGCATTACGACATATTTTAAAGAAATATTATCAATTATTAGGCTACAGGTCTTCTCTCAAGCACTTTCTTCTTGATTTTCTTGCTGCAGAAAAGCTGCAAAATGTCATGTTCAGAAAATAAGGTACACAGAAAGGTTCCCTGTGCATAGATCAGGAATCTGGATAATGAAAATATTTTTAAGAACTTCCTGCCTTTAGAGAATTGTAGTCTGTTTGGTCATTAAACTCAGTGATGCCAAACCCAATCTTTCTTTCTGCATTGATTTCCATAAATTAGTTTGTTTTAGCAGATGCTGATTAAAAGCAAGGAAGTTCCATTCTCTTCACTCTCTTATTTTCTACCTACTTTCTCCAGAGGCATGATACCAGTGTCAATTTTTTAATGCTCAAATTCACTTTTAGTTCAATTTATCCATCGTTCTTGCCGCTGATGCTGTTTATTTAAGGGTAGGATATGTTTAGCTTGAATAAGTTATTTTACAAGGTTGGCTAAATGATCAGCTGTAAAAAGCCAGTTTATCTTTATCTATCAAAGTTCAAGTACTGGAAATCTCAATCAATCCTGTGTAACTTTTCAGCTCTCTTTTTGACTGATCCTGTGTATCTGTAAAGTGAGTGAAACTATTAGATTCATGCACTTGTCATACCCATGTAGTTGTCAATGCAGGTAAATAATAAAAAGTAAATTCCTTGCTGAGCTATGATTTGAAATGGATTAAAAAGAAGTATTTCATAAAGAAGATGAAGAGTTAGTTTGAACTTAGTGCCATACACCAGACTACTAGGCTTTTGGGTGCTCAATTCAAATGAAAACTTTTTCTTGGGTCTGGCTGAAATAGCCTACAGCATAACACAGCTTATAAGTCTATTTTAAAATAGTGCATAGCTCAGGCTGGAAATAAGAAAGGGAAGAGGGGCTTGGAAAAGAATATCCCTAACAAGTTCTTTGTTATTATATTAAGTTTAGATAATTCATGAATAGGTTTCTAAAACCCAAGTGTATATAGACTACATTTTCTTTCTATTTTTTTGCCTGTAGTGGCCACTATAGTGGCAGACATTTTCTGTTTTCTAGTTTAAGAAGATCAATGACAGAGAAACATATGTCTGTCTGCTCATATTCACATGCATCTACCTCTTAGATCTTGACTTTAGAAGAAATATTTCTAGCAGCAGATAGGCATGATACTTTTAACCCATTCAATATTTATTCCATTGTTATTTGAGTATGGTGGCATAAATTGAAGTTATATGTTAAATTGATCCATTAAGTAATTTAGTTTAATTATTAAATTTGATTCAATATTTAATTTGGTTTAATAAAACTGGGCTTCCATAAATGTATGCATTTAACTGATATATATTGGGACTGTATAATTTTGAATAGATTAAATATTTAATAGAGAACACTTATTTGAATTATTCAGTATGGAGACTAGATAACTGATCTACTCTTTCAAAATAGTGAAAATACAAATGGCACATTACAAAATTAACGTATTTCCAACCAGGAATTTGTATAAAACACTTTGAACCAATTGTTGGTTCATTTCCATACAAGCAAACCAATCTTTTCTTAACAGAACCAACCACTGAGAATTCAACAAGAAAGGTCCCAGAGCTCTTTTAAATTTAATATAGCTTACAAAGACTGGAGTATTAGAATATGCAGAATACTGTGGTGACAAAATGATTTTAAAAATGGCTATAACAATATAATTTTCTTCTGTCTTTTGCGAACAGCTAAATGTTCAAAAGATTTGTAGCTAATGGTGATTTTGTATTCTGGATCAGATTCAGAGTGGAATACTCAGAGTCACAGTTGAATTCTCTAATCAAAACATATATTTTGTGTTGATGTTTGATCATGAGGAAACTTCAGAAAATGAGACATAATCTAAGTGAACTTCAACACTCATCTACTTTCAGATGTATGTGTCATGTCAGCTGAAATAAATGAGACAAGACTTAGCCAATGCTTACATTTTTTTACTAAGAATGCGTGTATTTATAAGCATATGACTGTGCAGAAGGATTTTTTTGAATCAGTGAATGTGCTTCAAAAATCAGATATCATACAAGGATCTCTAACCGTAGCTGTCAGCAGTCAAGATCTTCACTTCTCTCAGAAAATCTTATTTGACAGCCAATGAGGACTGCTGGCAGCACTTGTGATCTTGTTTACAGTATGGCAGTACAAAAGCTTGTGCCAGTAGGACTGATGGAGCAGCAGTGTGATGCCTGGACATGAGAAAGAGTTGGTGGCATTGCCATGTGGAGGCAGCTTCCCTGGTGATAAAACTGCATCTTGATAAGGAGTCAGTCAAGAGAAGAAGAAAAGAGACATAGAAACTAAGCAAAATATTAAGCTGGTGCACAATATTCTTATTGCTAAAGACAATCTTAGGAATCTATTTAGCTGCCTTATCTACTGTAAATGTGCTAATTTGTTTCCTCTTTGAAATTTATGCTGCCAGGTATACTCTCCTTTATCCACGTCCAGTAGTGAAAACAATGGATTCCTTATCTGTAGTGAATGAAGTATTTGCTGTGTCTGGGCACCCTGCTAAGAAAAGCCCTGAGGGTGGCAAGGTCTGATCACCTGTCAGCTGCGTGTATTCTCTGTACCCGGGCATCACCAGGGTCAGGAGAGGAAGATGTGCCCAGTGAGCGCTGGAAAAAGTCTAGTGTTCAGTTAACTAGCCACGAACAAGCCTTTGATTCTCGGGGAGATTTTTAAGTCATGAAAAAAACAGGATTATGAATATGACAAGATGTATTCCTCCTTTGGTTAAAAGTTATGGAAGCGGAGCACATACTCTTTTTGTCTATAAAAAGGTACTTTCTAAAGCACCATCAGTCTATTCCTACTATCAATAAAAATAGTAGTGATGGTTCTTCAACACACAAAAACCAATTAAATCTGTGGAGTTTCACATAAAGTACAGGAGGCTATTGTGAATATCTTTGCAGGAATGTAACCTGGGTAACCAAATCAAAATTATGACTACAATGCTTATAAATAAGAAAATCTACCCATAAATCAATGTTCACATTACTTTGTTGTGATTGGAACACATTTCTCCATATATTTATATAATAACAAAATTAGTTTAGGTAAGATTTTTGATGCCCTTCAGAGATTATTCTTGGCTTTAAAGTATTTGAGTTTGTAAATAATTGGATAGAAAGTTATAAATGGAATAGTTGGGAAAGGAGATATTTTACTGCTACTATAAAATAGCAGCAATTTTTGCTGCAAGAAAATATCTAGGGAATTTTTTCAGGTTTTAAAAATATTTCAGGAATGGATTGCTAAAGAAATATGAAAATTTTGGGTTACTCTCATTGTTTTATTTTTTATGCAGTGGGAAAGGAAATGTTAGCTCTGTCAGATCAAACAGCCTTATAGAAACAACATAAAGATAGGTATAATTTTTGATTCAGAATTCAATCAAACTCTGAAAGCAAAATACTTTCTTCATCTAAGATTCATTTTTCAGATTACTGTTTGCAGTGAAATATTATTTTAAAATAATAATGACCAAATTATGTACCTTCTTATTATAGAAATCTAATAGTTTTTTAAAAGTGCTTGCAGAGTGACAGAGTGGCTTTTCAAAAGTCTAGTCATTAATGATTCAGAGAAGAAACAAAAATGTTAGTGTACTTAGTCCATCATATGAATTTTTTTTAAAAAAAGTTCAGAATTAAAATAAAATATAAAATAAAAACATTAACTCTTAGACTTTTATTTTCTTATTATTTCTGTTATCAAGATAATGAGGAATTAATGTGATATACACAATCTGAAAAGTTTCAGTAAGTTTCATTTTTCCCTTTGAATCAATGTTTATATTGAAAGTATGAAAGCACTTTGATCAGGAAAATAACAAGAAGAATAAATTTGAAGATGGTGAAAATTTGTCTACAGAGTTGCCAGAAAATATTCCAAAGACCATCAAAATTTGTGGACTTCCTCACTCTGGTATGACATGATAAATAATGCCTGCTGTAGTCTTTTCCATGGTGAGACATGACCTGGTGTTATTCAGAACCATAAACTCCACTATAAAAAAATTGAAGCTTTTTTCACTGTTTACACTCAACAGGAGTGCTGTAGAATTAAGATACTTGTATAATTTCACATCCCTTTCCAGCATGCCTAATCAAAGTTTTGGGTGTTTGAAAATCCTAATCCCCACAGTAGCCTCTGGGAGTCCCTAAGTGTTTGCGTTGAGATGTGAAAAGTACTGTCCTACCCCAAATTTTCAAAGACTTCCCAAGAACCTTAAAGGAACAGAAATGGATATGAGACAAGAGGGAAGAAAGCACAGTGTGATATGTAGGCTATGCTAATTTCATTTTGCAAATCATTTGCAATTTCATGCTTTCACTGAATTTTAAATTTTGTCGAATCACAAACCTGCAGTTGAGACCAGCAGCTAAGTGTTTCAGTTAGGACAATGTAAAAGAGATGAAAAATGGTATTGGCTAAGATAGTGTGTACACAAGTGATTTCTACACCTGCATTGATTAGAACCTTCATTCAGAGCCCCTTAGTGTGAACTATCCATTGAAGTAGGGGTTAGTCACCAAGAACAAAAGGCATGTCATATGAAGATTGAGAGGGAATTAGCATCTCCTACCTGCTAACATAACCTTTTTCATCTCAACCATCACTAGGAAAATGCAGGAAAAATGAAGGGGGAAAAAGAAAGAAAGAAACCCAGAAGAAATCTATAAGAACAGATCTCTCTTTTAAACAAAATTCTGTTCAAGTTTTGTAAACATCTGTGCCAGGTTTCGTATGTTCCACACTCCTGATCACCACATGCATGCCCACACGCACAAACACACACACATTAAAAACATACAGTATAAACTAGGTGGAAAAGTTCTATGGACAAAACCATAGCCATAATTTTGGATGACACCCATGTTAGTGTACGATATTGTGCTGGCAACATGCTGAGACTGTCATTAATGAAAAGATGATTTAACTTTTGTATTAACTTCAAAAACCTTCTTTACACAAAGTGTGAAATAGGCCAACATATCAGCAATGTTAATGTTCCATTAGTTTAATTCTTTGCTAATGGATTAATTCAATTTATGACAAAAGAAGTATTTAACTGCCCAGTTTTGTTTGTCTTAAATCTATATAAACTTGAAATACAGTCTCCTTGACAAATGAGGTTACTAGAAACTAAATGGAAAATCTTATTTGCTACCACAGTGGTGACATGAAGAATTGCAGCCTTTAGCTCAGGGCTACTAAGCTCTTAATAATGAGAGAAAGGTACTCCATCTTCACCTATCGCTGCAATTACAATGAACAAAAATAGCTGCCAAGGCTTCTGCAAAAAATATTCATGACAGTGTGAAAAATATTGATTTTAAAAGCCAAGAAATGAAATATCTTCTAAAGTGCTCCATTCAATCTAGTTATTATTTTCCAAAAGAAACTGAGGAAAACATAAAGCATTTTGCCAAAATCCCATATTAAAAATAAATCCTCCCAGAAACAGCATAAACAAGCAATCCCAAGCTGTCCATAAATTAATGCAGCTCTTGAGTGATCAGGTCACATGCAAAATGTGCACCCTGACCTGGAATTATGTTTGAATATTGAACCTTCATCCATTCTTCTCTCTTGTTTTTTTCTTCTACCCTAAATAAAAATTGAGAGAAACGTCTATGTATGTGTGAACCCCGGGAATGCTATTGCACAGCCTATTGCTCTGAGCTGCTCAGCGTGTCATGCAGTGGCACTGCATGCTGATTCTGAGCTCTTACACTCGCTGCATATGGGATTTGCAATGAACTTCTGAGCCATTATACATGTCAGAGCAGATGGCACAGCCCACTGCTCTGAGCCTCCATGCACATCTGAGCTTTGCTCTCTGTTCTTCCGACATTAATGCAGTATGACTGTTTGGTACATAGAATAATGGCTTAATTTTGAACAGAATACAGCATTCATTGCAAGATGGAAAAGACAAAGGTCAGGGAAACGTGCTATATGATATCAGTAGTTACTAATCCTTTTCATTACCTAACCATACGTTTAAAATTTAACTTTAATAGTAGTTAGAATTTTGAAAGATGCCTGGGTACCTCATTTCCTCTGAAATCACTAGAAGATAATAAATATCTTTAACAATCTAAGATTAGAGCATAAGCCTTCATTTTAAAAAGAGACTTAGCAGCCAAATATTAAAAACATTTAAGTAGGGAGTGTAAAGATGTGGACAGGTAACCTAATGAGATTTTCAGAATTACTAACTCCCACTGAAATCAATCTAGCCTAAGTCCCTTTGGCCTTCACTAGGATTAAAGGTGCTCTGTAAGTAAAATTTTTTTGGAAATGAGTTTCAGAAATCATACTGGTGCTCCCTAAACTACAGTGCTACTATTTTAGTGTATGGTTTTTAGCTTGTTTGGTATATGTTGTTATTTGAATTTTCTTACCCACATAAACCAGATATAGTTTCAGTTATCTCAAAGCTGTACATCTCTTCAAACCAAATGAAATCAGGTCTGGATTCTCAAGAAATCAGTAGTACTACATGTAGTACCTGCTGAGTTCGCAGGTTAGAAAAATGATCAGTGGGGTTCACATCCTTCTTCCACTGAGAGAATCTGATTACAGGAGTCTTAATTTGGTAATGTGTCCTAGAAAACCAGAGGATCACTAATATACTGTTTATGATCACGTACTTGGTACATGGTAGAAAAATACAAACTGGCAGTATTTTAGAAGTCACTATACTTTGGCAATTAAAGTTTTCTGTTATGGTGTGACAATTTCAAGTTGACACCCAACCATTTTCTTCTTTCCTCCAGACTGGAGTAGCTTTAGCAGGAGGAATATAAAATGGGGGTGTCTAAGTGACAACTCTTACATATACGGATGACTATCACCTCAGTCTTCCTGAACACATTCCAAGCTTTGGTTACAGTTACCTTGAGGGCATGTGGGTGGGATTCATTTTACATGACCTGAAATTCATCCCACTTGGCTTGATCATGTATGTTTACATTTATATATTTATATATATGTACATAGATAGATATGCATACATACACATCCAAAACAGTTGAGGTAAATAATGGTTTAATTACTTCGTTGTGCACTAGGTAGGTGATGGAAGTTCAAGTTAAAGGTAGTGTTTGCTTGTTTCTCTTCACCTTGTAACCTCCTGGCATCCACAACAGAGTAAGTTTACAGAATCGTACAATCATAGAATCATAGATTTATTTAGGTTAGAAGAGAGCTTTAAATCATCGAGCCCAACTGTTAACCCAACACTGCCAAGTCCACTACTAAACCATATCCCTAGGTGCCAAACCTACATGTACTTTAAATAGCTTCAGAGTTGATGACTCCACCACTTCTCTGGGCAGCCTATTCCAATGTTTAAAAACACTTTTATTGAGGAAATTTTTCCTAATACCCAATCTAAACATTCTGCAGTGAAACTTGAGGCTGTTTCCTCTTGTCCTGTCACTTGTTATTTGGGAGAAGTGGCCCTCCATCTGGCTAAAATCTCCTTTCAGGCAGTTGTAGAGAGTGATAAGGTACCCCCTGAGCCTCCTTTCTTCAAAGCTAAACACCTTCATACTTCCTCAGTCACTCCTCATCAGACTTGTGCTCTAGACCCTTCACCAAGCTCCAGACCCTTCACCAGCTTCATTGCCCTTCTCTGGACTCGCTAGAGCACCTCAATGTCCTTCTTACAGTGAGGGGCACAAACTTGAACACAGGATTTGAGGTGTGGCATCACCAGTGTCAAGTACAGGGGGAAAATCCCTGCCCCGGTCCTGCTGGCCACACTGTTGCTGATACAGGCCAGGATGCAATTGGACCTCTTGGCCACCTGGACACACAGCTGGCTCATTTTCATGCAGTTGTTGATCAACAGCCCCAAGGTCCTTTCCCACCAGGCAGCTTTCCAGCCACTCTTCCCAAGTCTGTAGTGCTACATCGGGTTTTTGTGACTCAAGTACAGCACCCAGCACTTCACTTTATTGAACCTCATAGTGTTGGTAGTCCAGATCCCTCTCTCCAGCAGATCCACACTCCTGTTCAACTTGGTGGCATCTGAATATTCATGCTTGTAGAAGTAGGTACATATTTTTTTCCTTCAATATTAGATTCATGTGTATGAATCAAAAACTACAAGTGATAGAGAACCACCTTAAGCACATTGTTGTTAGAGCAGTACTTTGTTTTTGCATTAATTCCGGGTGACACTAGGAAGACACTTTAGCATCATTTTTTGTCTACTTGCTTATTTTTTTGTTTTTCTCCCCAGACAAATATTTAATAGGAGTTGAATTCTGTCCTCAAGAAAAGTCTGGTACAAAGCATGCATACAAAGAAAAACCTAGGACAAGAATGGAGTATAGGCTGTGCACAGCACTTCTGCCACAGAGTGGGTTTTATTGTTGCTGAATATTGCCAGACAAGCTTTGAAATATTTTTATTGTAATCTAATAACTTTTGTATTAACACCATTACCATATGAATATATATCAGGACAAAGCTATGGGCAGATGCTCTAGAGACAATAGAAAGTTAATGGACCTTATCTTTAATCAACGTCAAATACTGTAGCTCCATCAGAATCAATACGGTTGCACTAGTTTTTGCCAACTGAGGGTCTGGTGCCAGGACTCAGCCTTGAGAATGTGGTATGTGATTCAGTATCAGGAATTGCACTGCTGCTAGCAGAAAGCTTCACCTTGTTTTTTTTTTACGCAGTATGCAAGATATAGTTATCAGTGTATCAGTTACCCTACGTAAACTTTTGAAATCAACAGGGTATGTGAAATGTAAGGGTTACAGAATCGGCCGTTAAGATATTATGCCTTTCTTTGTGGTTGGACCCGAATCCTATTTCTGCTGAAGCCAGTGAACATTTATAGCAAAGCATTTTCACCATTTCAGCTTCAGTTTTACATGTCTTTGTGTTTTATTGGCTTTTCTTGAAGCTCCAGACCCTCTGATTACTCCTCAGCCTAAACATCTATTTAAAACCAGAATGTTTTAATTTGTCATTTTGTCCCTAAAGACTTGAGTCTACAAAAGCAAGCACAAATAATTCCTTTAAAAAAACCTTCATGATTTTAAGCTGAGCTCAGGAGCTGGGAAGCTTAAATCGTGATTTTGTCATTATTTTGGATTGCCATGTTCTTTCAGACTGATCCACTGATATGACAAATAGCACATTGAATGCGGCTGCATTAGGAGGACTCCACAAACATCACTGGTGCCTGAGGTTTTTACTTTAAAAGAGAGTTGGAGGGTTAATTCACACCTCTCACCCAGCAGTTGTGTCTGCCATCCCAGTGATGTGTGGGAAAATAAGAATACCACTCTGATGAATATTCATGCCTGATGAATAGTTTTAACATTTCCACAGCTGGACTCTAGCTGAGCAATCACAGCAGCAGTCAGAAAGTAATATATGTGAAATGAAGCTATTTCCAGGCTTTATTTTCTAAATCAAATTGCCAGCTGAATGCTGATAGCTATGGGTCAGGTACTGTAGCCTGCAGTAAGTAGGCTCATACTGCACGAACAAGCACACGTGGATGTGAGACTTTTTTACACACAGTGATTCTGCTTATATAAACAATACTGCTCATGTCAATAACATAATGCAACACCTGTAAACAACGTCTTCAGACCGTTGTAAACAACAATTTCCATGCCAATGAAACATCAGTGTCTACAAGCAGGAAAGAGGATATGTTTTATCTGAGTACATTTGGTTTTTAATAGATCAATTATATTAATTGAATCAATTGTTTTCCACTTAGTCTGTTGCATTAGGCAAAAAAGCTCTGAATTTTTGCATTTTCTTTTTTTTTTTTTATTTGTTTTGTTGGAAAGGAACGACTGCTGTTGTTAGATCTACAATTATGTTAGACATTAATATGTTAACCAGTCAACAGACAGGGCTTATCTGAAATTGCTCATACTGATAGCAAAGTTTGTAGGGAACAGTAAGAAATACAGATATCAAACTAAAAAGAGAGAAACAGATATATAAAAGTAAAGGAAATGTTTGTATGAAATAATCTGGTAAAATATTCATTCATAATTAAAAGTCTCTTCCATAATCTGTACTTCCTCATGTACTTCAGATGAGAAGGGACTTACTACCATAACAGCAAGGACTGAGTTCATCAAAGGGAATTGGTGTCATGAGATGATTATGTTCACCATTTAAATAAAGACAGAAAAGCTTTTGTTCCTGACTTAAATAAAAAAAAAAAACCAACAAAAAAAAAACGAACACAAAACAAACCCAGACCAAACAAAAAAAACCCCAAGAAAAGCAGTAAAAAGCTATTATCCAATTTGAAGTCAATACTGTTTTTATAAATAAGACCAAAAGCGCACAAGTGAAAAACTCAGTGGATAAAGAAGCAGATAAATTATATACATTTGAATGATTCCCAAATATTCTAATAATCTAAACATGATTTACTCAAATGATGGATAGTTTTATGGTGTTAAGGTAAAATAGAAAAAATTAAATTTTTTATCATGCTGATTCCTTGTCTGCCAGATTATGTTCTGCTGCAAGGCAGGCCTGCAGTTTGTCTTGGCTGTGTGCATAGCTCAAAATAGGAGTATTCATGTGAAGTCTGTCCTGTGCAATTTTCAGATTGATTCACTTTAGAAGGAAAAATAATAATAATTATTATTACATTGATGATAATAAAATATCCCAACTGGAGGATGTTACTGAGGGAAGCTAGACAAAAGGAAACCTTTACTATCCAAAATGGACACACATTCCTATCTTATTTTCTTTTTGTGTTCCCATGCTTGTTCCCTCTTTGTTCTTGTTTTTCTCCTACTGCAACATTTACTTCATTGAAACACTCGATTATTCATTTCTGAAACTGCATTTGTTGCCTGTTAGAAAGCACAGGACAGGAGCAAGTGACAGGCAACAGTTACACGTCTTTGTATTCCTATTCTTTAGGTCACACTCTTTCTAATATGCTCTTAGCTCCTTAATGAACTGGTTTCATGAGTTGGTGAATGCTGAAAGTTTTTGAAAATAAATCAAAAAAACCAAATTTTACTTTTGAAGAAAAAAGCTGTTAACCTAAATTTAACTCTGAGACTTGTTCTATGGGTTGTCTTAAAAATAATCTCTTTCAGTTTTTCTTTCTGTTGTTGATATTGTTACCTTTTTAGCCAGAAGGATTTAATTGAAGGAATAAGCTATCAAGTTGTAAAGAGATGAAGAATGAAGGTCACAACCTTTTTATGTCATCTCTGTATTACTCCAAGCCTCAGACTAGTTTCTGGGATAATGCCTGTTTCTGCAAAACATCTTTCCACTGATCTTTTATTTGCTGCTCTTATAATGAGAATTTTTCAAGATTTTGCAAGTGCCTAATGAACAGAAACTATATCATGTGAGAATAAGACAGTTTTCTTCAGTTTTACAGCAGACAGAAATCCTGGAGTAGTGATACTCAAAGAAACCTTTTGCTACATTTTGTGTTGAAGTCCTAAGAGATTATTAGATGTCTGCCTTATAGACAGGGTAATAATCAAAGTGACCAGGTTAAGGAAGGAAGGATGTGGGTTGCAAAGAGAAGCAAATATAATGGCAATTTTCAGAAAGCAGGGCTGCAGTGGTGAGACATGAAAAAAACACTCAAAAGGAAGAAGGCTGAACCAAGAAGGAGGAAGAGACCCAGAAATGCCAAAGACATTCCAGTGTGGGTGAATCTTACAGTGTTTGAACAACAAATGTCTATAGGAAGCTCTTTAATTTGGACAATAGGAGAAGATGACTGGTGTCTTTGCTATAAAAGCTGCAATGCCCTTCATTTCTTCTCGTGGGAGACATAACTAGGCTGCAGAGGAATTTCTGACTTTCATGTTATAAGCAAGCATTATTGTTTAAAACAGATACCAAGGGATCTGAAATGCTGCATTTAGCAAGTGAAAACCACTGTTTAAGTTTGTCTAAGGCTGCTAGGTAAAGATGAACAAACAAATAAGTATTTTCAACCTCTATTTCGCATGTGCCTTTTTTAGCAGTTGCTAGGGATATCTGTTTGTCTCATCTTAGTGGCAAAAAAGAAAATTACTATCACAGTTGTCCCATGGTGGCCTGGGCTCCATGCTCATCCAGAACCCAGAAGTTTAACATGTTGTCACATGCAGGCTTGTTGAAAGTTGCTTGTTGCAGTCCATTTCCTCCATGTGAAATAACAGTCTGGAATTGGTAGATTTTAGAGATTCTCTGGAATGAATTCCGATGCCAGTGTTACATAAACCTATTGCAATGGTCATTCCTGTAGTAGTAATTCAATAATGTTTTTGCAAGGGATGTCCAAACAGTGTAGTGCTTTTGGGCTTTCCATCATGATTTTTCTGACTTAATAGTTCTTGGATTTCCACTTTCACCTTTACTTCTTCCCAGCATAAGAATCTCCTCCCTGTTATCATCCTAGGGGAAGACTACCAGAAAATTCCATTAAAGTATATGGTCCTATTTCTTTTCTTCAATATTCTCAGATTGTTTTGTTTATTTTCACCTAGAATCAGTGGATGCTTAGGAGAGTGGACTCAACACAATAGCAGACTCCCAGAAATTCCTATTTCTTGAATTAATAAAATTCCAACAAAAAATTGCATTGTCAAAGCTTATTAAAATTCTCTCCATATACAGATGGATTCATAGCTGCATTTTAACTTTTGAAAACATTGAATTTCTTTTGCTATTGTTTTTCTTTAAATCCTACATTTTTTAGTAGTTGAATGGATAACCTTTTAATCCCCACAGAATTCAAGACTGAAATTGTCAGTAGCTTAGTAAACTCAGAGTTCTTACAGCACTTACAAGTATTTCATTAAATTCATGTTCCTATTTCTATTTTCTACAATTTCGAAACCTTCCTAAGTAGTTTCTGGTTTTTATTAAAAACTATTATGAAAACTTGCAACCAAACTAATGGAACACGGTTTTGATAGATACTGTCTGAAAGGCATTTTGGAAGTTTATAGCCTCAGGAATTTTTCTTTTTTAAATCAAGCTGGACTGTAAAGATTTCTAAGGTTTGTGTAAACAGCTACCTGGTGCCTGATGAAGGTTCTTGTGCTTTGAAAAGAGGGAAGACACCCAGCCCACAACAGATTTACATGGCTGAGCCTCATTTTTCTGTGTGAAATCCTGTGTTTATGACTTAAGAGTCTGACCTGAGATTTTTCTGTGTGGAAGTATTGATTATATACACCCTAAATCTTAGGTCTAAAAGGTGCAAAAGATGAGCGACCTTACTAATAATTCAATAGGTTCAGGACACAGAAGCTCATCTAATCTGATCTCCTGAAGGTCACAGGTCATTAATTTTTTCTCACAATGTTCCTAAAAAAACCCAAATATTCTAACCTGACTAGAGTTCATCACCCCCCCAAAACAGACAACAGATGACGGAGAAGTTCTTTAATTAAATCATGCTTCAGCATGGGTTTGGGAATGAAGAGGGAAAACCATGCTTCTGCATGGAAGAGGGAAATGCCCAAGTGACCCCATCCACTAATCATCACTTATTTTCCACAAAATTTGATGAAGCTTTCTAGTAGCCTCATTTAATGGTCTAATATCCTTGGATAGTTTGGGTTTTTTGTTTGGCTGACTGAGATCTCATTGCTTTCAAATTACGTATGTGTTGTAGGATCAACTCATCCTATTCTTGAATCATGTGGCTGGTAAAAGATGTCAGATAATAGACAATCCTTAAAATTATTCATTTAGAAGTCCTATATCCAGTGACATTCATGGAACAACATACATACTAGTGAAAAAGAGTGTTGAAAAAACAGATTTGGAAGCCACAAGTTAAAAGCTTAGTCCTACTCATTTCTGACTAAGCTTGTACTGAACAATATCTTAAGAATTCAGAAAAAGACTTCATATTTTGTGGTAGCAGAATCTGAGGCTAAGACTTCAGGTATAGGATGAACACACTACATAGAATGGACATATTTAAGAAAAAGAATGGTTGCTGAAATCTTCAATTTTATTTTTCCCGCCTACATCAATTTCATGTATGCTAAATATGCATACATGCTTTTCTCACAGCACTCAGGAGATTATAAATTGTTTGCACTACAATTGTGCCTAGAAGCCTCAGCAAAAATTGAAGCTTCATTGTGCCACCTGCTGCATGAAACTTCTGGGGAGAGTGTCTGACCTGCAAGCCCCTAGTGTAAGTAGACAAGGCAGAAGAGAAACAACAGGACCTGCACAAGTTCAGAAGGACTGAATGGACAGTGGACAAGAGCCTTCAGCACTACATGCACAACTAGTCTTGGGAAGATCTATCTCTTTGGCCTTCATGATGGCTTCATGGCAAGGCTTTTCAAGCAGCTCTGATATCTATTCCTACTTTAGCCACTTTTACATGTAGTCGGCCTGAAACAAACTAATAATTAAAATTTTAAAAAAGGGTGCAAAACAAATACAAGAGCATACCATTTGTCATGCTTTGTTTTCAGTGTCACACCAGCAAATGTGCTGTATCCATTAACCTTTTTGAAAAGAGCAGAAGGTAAGCTAGTTAACATTTGACAGCTTTACTGAGTCTATTGACTTCTAATGAAAAATTCACCACTGCCAGATATTTTCTTATATCTGTCTAGTTCATACAGTTTGTCACTGAGACAGCCCTTAAAATCTCAATGTTTTACTCTCCCAGTTTCCCATATTTCTTTAGCAAACACAACTGGACATTATCATGATGATTTATTTACTACATGAGCTTTAATTTGTTTGCTTTAAGTTCACTCAGTGTGGAAGATGACTTTCATGTTGTTAGCTGATAACATATGCCATACAAAACACATACATTTTGTTGCTTAGTTCTATCCAGGAGCTGACTGGGCCCCTGTCAGACTGCTGGATGCAATGAACATTCTCTGTGTGGAAAGGTTAATGGGTACAACATGTCCTTCTTGCACCTTGGAGAGCATACAGCACGTTCCCAAAATTACGGGAAGATTAAAAACAGTGATGGTATCATTGAATGCCTGTGTGAGGATGCAGGTGCTCTAATGATAAGTTTGTGGTTTATTCTCAAAGAGGAGAGTGTTGAGAGCAATTCCCACTCCACAGTGTAATCAATCATTGGACTAGTGTATAATTAATATGCCAGTTATATCACATAGCAGTTTTCCTTTTCAGACAGCTTAACTGTATTTTCAAGGTAGCTCGGCAGTCTTAGTGTCTACCTGATATTTCTATGATAAAGAAAAGTTTAAAACATATAAAATAAATAATTATTACCACCCCATTCCCAAGAAAATAGAACGTACAATTTAGGGTAACAGTAACTTTGGTTTCCTCTTAGTTTCAAGCATACAAATGTATCTATTTGTTTTATATTGTGATATTAATTATTATAGATTCAAAGGATAAAAGCTTTGAGAAATAGATAAATATTACTCTATGACAAGATAAATTTTATGCTGTTCCAGCTCTGTGGAGGAAAACCTGACAGGCCTCAAGGTATCCAAGATGAGCACAAAATGTTATGTATATGTAGAAGGCAAGGTGCAAGACAGAGAAGGAAGAGATTCTGCACAAACTAAGTACCTTCTGAAGCTCTCTAAGAAATTTGGATTATGGCTAGTCTGCTTGGAAACACATATCTAGAGTCTTTTAAAGAGTAGACCTAGTCAGAGTATGAAAAAAAGCCAGAGGTCTTAAATGCAAAAATAAAACAGGTTTCGTGATGTCTTTGATCTGCGGGTCAGAGACAGGTGACATATTACAAGCCATGACCACTTGATTAAGAGCACACAAATCCTCAGTGAATGAAAGTGTAAAATAGTACATACCTACACGATCTCAGGAGAAAGCTCTTAAATTTTTTTTTTTTTTTTTTTTTTTTTCCTGGAGGGGGGGGGAGTTTGCGCTCTCCCGTCTGTCTGTGTTTTTCACAGACATAAAACGTCCGAGCCAAAGTCAGTAGGTCAGTAGTGTTATTGCTTTATGTTCGTAAGTCTACACTGATCACGGATCTATGTATAAAGAGCTAGAATGCTTTCTGTACATCTTCTTTTTCCCCAGCCACTTAAAAAAAATGTGTAAGAAGGTGGTTTTGCTTAGATACATCAAGAAATAAAAAATAAAAAATAAAATCTTTTTTTGCTTAAATACAAAATGTAACTAGGCAATGGACATGAAGGGAGCAAGGATTTCTTCAGATTTTCTGCAGTTTGCAGAACTGATACACAGCTTATATAGCAGTATTATACACTTGTGGTGCTAATAATGGTATTCCTCATTGATATTGTCCATGATGTGGATATTTTGTGTTGATGCATTTTTTGAGCTGAGGTTCTTATTCTCAGTGTCAGCAAGCCTTCTACTAAAGTAAAATGCAATATCAAGGCAGATTCTTGAGATATTTGCCTTGTTGGAGGTAGTCATACTATCAGTATATTTAATATATACTGCTGAAGAGTTAAATATTTGCTGTGGATTGCATTTTCTGTAGATGTCACATAACACATTTTCCATTCATACAACTCCACATATGCCAGCATGACAGTGCCAAGCATGGTATGGTCACGTCACTATGAATGACGCTGAAGAGTGTCAGTAGAATTTGAAAGGCTTGCTTGCAATTCATTTGGCTTTCTAACATCTCATTTGGAACAAACTTGTCATATTTCTGTTTTCTGAACCTTATTTTGATTTTCCTTTCTGTAATTACAGTAGCATGTAGCTTTGGTGACTCATGCTAAATTGTGCATTATTGTATTTCTAATGCTTATTCACATGCTATTTTCTGTATTATCCTATATCAGACCATAAGTTTATATCTCCTTAAAATAGTTAAGTTCAAACACTAGATCTGCAGCAGTAGCTGCTGGTAACACCTATCTCTTGTTTCATTGTGAAATTCTGTCTCATTCTAACAGACTCCAAAGATGGGCTGGTTATTTCTTCTTGCCTTGGCTAGCTCTGAGCTCGGCAGCCACCAGTAAAAAAATACTACAGCTTGTTTTTTCAGCAGTGCGACAAATGACAGATATATCTTTTCTCTCTTCAGCTCCCTAACCAACACTGCAGTTTGGGATTTAAAATGTCTACAGCTCCAACTGGAATAGAAAAGCAAAGGTCATGATGTACAAATCTGCTTTATTGATGCAGCAGCTAGGGCAAAGAGGGTAGCTCTTTGGCGAGCAAAACTTTCCTGGCTTTATGTAGCAGAATAAGGTCCCCAAATAACCATGAGGTCATCACAGATCTCACCATTTGTAGCACATGCAAGGCATGTTTCTTTGACTCTTATTTTTTGATACTATGTCCTAGACATATGTCTATGTGAAATGGGAGGGAGGGAGGGAGGGAGGAATTAAAAAAGTGAAAAGCAATCCAAGCACCTAAAACTCAACTAGAAGAGAAAAATACTGCCAAGGAACAAACAAGCACGTGATGATGATTGCTTAATGAGCTATTAGGGATTTATAACAATACCTATACCTTAAATAGAAACAATAAATTTAAGTGCATAGTACAATAAAGTTTTGGAGCTCAATCCTTGAGATATATAGATCTTAGAGAAATAAAAGCATCTAATACTCCATAGAATGGCTTTCTAGTCTTCTCTTTTTGAGATTAAGTCTCAAATAACTTATTTCTGTTGAGCAGGCCAATTGCTTTTCCACATGGATACTTCATTTACATACAAAACCCATAAGTAAAAATTATTCAGCTGGAGTGAACTCTGCTGGAAGTCCTGAATAACAGGGCAAGACTTCTATAAATTTGATAAATAAGACAAGTTTTCATCTTTAAATTGAGATTTTTGTAGTTGTATTATAGATACTACTTCCTTCTCCCTTTTCTTTCTGTTGCAGGTATCTTTATGAAACACTAAGCCCAAACTCACAAAAGGATGCAAAGATGGCTCTTTTGAGCATCACTGCATCCATGGTTTTTGTGTTCACCTTCCAGGGCTCAGATCCATATATGGTAGATGCAGAGAGCAGTCAAAGCCTAGAAGCTGCAATCCACTTACATAGCAAATATATGAACATATCAAATAAAAATAGCAAGAGACCACGGCCCTCATCTCCATTCCACGAGGTTCAGACGTATGTCCCTGACACGGAATTCACAAGGCAAAATATTTCATTAGATAGCACCCAAAATATTTGGCTAGATAGAAGAATCTGACATAGCCAAGAAAGGTTTAAAATGCTCCTCAGGCTGGAGTGGTACAGCTCCTAAAGTCAGGCACTGAGGCATGTTCTACATGGTAGACAAAGAACCAGGAGGAAACAGAAATCTTCTGCCTTGATGTCTGAAGATGGGTATGCCAAATTGATTGTAAAAATCATGATGCCAAAGAAACAGTAGGCAAGACAGAATTACACAATAAAGAGAGCTCCAGGACTTCAGATGTGTTTTCATTCAAGGGTCATTCAAGGATGCTGTTTCTTGCTGCTGACCTCAAAACTTTGCATGGAATTGAAAACATGATGCCAGGAGCATCATAAGCTAAGGGAGATACTATCTCAGGAGGCTGATGGGCATATGTCATTCCCCTTGCTTGCATTGTTTGGTTTTGGGTTATTTTTCTAAATCGAGGCTTGAAAGAAATTTTGCCTGTCATTAACTGAACCCTAGGGAAGTTTCATCCATCTATTAATAGGCACTTATTTAACATAAGTAGCATGAGGTAATAGCTACCTATTCTCATCCTGAACTTTCACAAGTCTTGATGGTTTAACCTTGAATGAATATTTGAAAATGCATGTTCAACTTCTCTTTAGAAGTTTTACTGGCCGTGACGTAAGCTTCAGTATTACAACTGGCCTGCTGTAATTAGGAAAGAGATATCAAAATTCTAAGACAGGAACACCTGAGGTAGCATATTAAATATTTATTCAGAGCAACACATTAAGCACAATAATGTAGACAGTGAGTTATTCTAATTAGATGTCCACAATAACCAGCTTTTCAAATCTGAACATTAAGCACTTCATGTGGCACAAAGAATACATTTATGAGGAAAATAAGGGGACTTTTCTTTCTGGGAAAGATTGAGAAAATTAATTTTCCCCTATTTCCCTTGGTAAACAATCCAATTTAGCTGAGATCAAGGCACAGCAGCTTGCCAATTTGGGATAGTAAACCTTGTTCATGTGCCATGGCATGTTACTTTTTATTTTGGTAAGTGCTAAGCAATTGATAAGTATCAGCCATTAGAGTTCACCTTCTTCTATCAAGTAACTTTACATTCTAAATACACAGAAGTTACTTCTACCTCCTATAGCATTACTCATGACAACAAATACATTCTGATTTATTTTCTTTTCATATTCAGATACTTGTGGTTCTTTCTACCTACTGTAGACCTACAAGGTTTTTCTATACCCAGAGAAGATAAAAAGAAAGTTTTAAAGAGAACTCAAATCCAGTAATGAAAAGTCTGACAGTTCATTTTCAGGGCATCTCCATATAAACTACTCTGTGCAGCTCCTTTTGCTGTGCGTATCTCTTTTGTATTGTAAGTCTTTATTGTCAAGGGAAAATTGGCTGAGTTTTCAGTATGGTTTTAGGGGAAAGTTCAAAAGTCCCTTGTGCAGTTTTCATCTTTATCCAATAAGTTAAATCTAAATGATAAAATAGTTTTTGACAGTATTCTAATTAATTTTACTGTACTTTTCTAGTTAAAAGACATAGAGGAGTTTAATTAATTTTTAACATGTTCCTTCAGAATTTTTCAAAAACAGACAGAACACTTTTGAAGTGCTCATCACAAAATACGTATTTTAGAAGAACAAATGTCATCATTCCTCACTTCCCCCAGTGCACATACAAACCAGACCCTAAATTGTGGATTGTGTTCTCACAAGAAAATATAGTTAAATTTTGTTAATGATACAAGCACAGCACAATGCATGGCAGAAGAAGTGGACACTTGCTACATGCTCTTTACTGAAGCTCCAAAAGTCCAACCCTTCAGGACGTTGTTTCTGCTGTCAACGAACTGAGACTAACCTGACCATGGTATGTGGGCTCACTATGGCACGACATGACTGGAGAGTTCACTTTTAGTTGTGGAAAGGCCCACCTTCCCTTTAAAGCTAAAACTGCAATTCACATGCACACGTCCATAAAATAGTCTTACAATGATCCCATTCCTTATTTTAAAAAATAAAAGAGGAAAATGTTAAATTGTGATTTTTATCCCCATTTTTTCTCCGTTTTCTTGCAGACTGGTACTTACCTTATCATCACATACTAATTTTGTGCATCTTTTGTGTTCCATGACAGTTTTTCTCGTGCATGCATACTTACCAAAATAACTAAAATGGGAAAAGAAACATGTGCAACGTTATAGTATTGTTATTGCATAATAAGCAGAAAAGCTTTCTTTTTTTCTATTACCCTTTAAGATCCCACTCTCCTTTCCCAGAAATATGAGCCCTTGTGTCAGCATCCAAGGGAGGAAAAGTAATAACCAACTGGGACAGAGACATTCTGTCATTCAACACTACATATCTGCATTAATCTGGTTTTAATTTGCTTATTGTTCAGTTTGAGCACTGGGGACTAAGAGCCTCAATTTTTCTCTTAAGGAATTCCAAATATGGTCAAAAGTCAAATGGAAAAAGTAACAAGGAATGTAGGTCATGGAAATTCTTAACTGACAAATTTCCGTCATCTGTGAAAGCAAAATATATCATAGAACCACGGCATAAATAGATTGATTATTTTGTGCTTAATTTGCTTCTTCTGTCCTCCTTTATCTTTAAATTAGAAACTAGCTGCTAAAAATTTCATTGGAAACTTAAGGACCAGACTTTGCTGTATGAGGAAGTTTCTGAATAAGACATCAAGTTTCTAGCCATCAGAGGATAATTTATTGATACTTGTCAAAAGGAAGTATCAGTCTAACAGAAATCAAGACAAAAGGAATGCCTGATGAATTTCCTTTGAAGTGCCTTTTATAAAAGTCCTTGGTAATACATATTGATGAACTCCAAATTGTCTTGCCTGAAGGGAAAAGAAAGTAGACTGCTTTACACTGTCTTATAAATATTCATCAAAAGAACAAGACTTATGTTTCCAGGCGTGAGGTGAATGATTATGGTTGTATGATTGCCTTGGAATCTGGATAATTAGTAAAACAGTCTATGACAGTGGGAGAATTTTAAACTTGGTATCTTGCCATCAGTCCTTTTGGATTTAAAGACAGTGCCTGCTATTTGGAAAGGAAGCAAATTTAGGGCTTGATGGATAGATATAATTAAGCTCTCCATTAGTTTCATCTACTGTTTGTTTGCCTGTTTGTTTAGCCAAAAATTAAAGGCAAAGTTGTGAAGCATGTCTGTATTCTGACTGGAATGATGCTACAGCAACTGCACTGTGGGTGTTTTGCTGGATCAAGCTAGTGGAAAGGGCTCTTTAATTAAGACAGGAAAATGCAAGGAAAAAAAAAAGACTGGTGGGGTTGATGTTTCAGTAGATATTTTGCAGAAATCTGCAGACTAATGTCTTACTTATTTAGCTCAGCTCAATCTTGATTGTTTCATAACATAGCAGAAAGTCAACAATTTACCTTTCATGCTTATTTAGTACATGTGATAAGGATATGAATTGTGTGGGAAAGATTTACCGACAGTCATTTGGAAAAAAAAATGCCTGTGCTCAGTGATCTGTGAATTTTCATCCTTTACCCAAACTGTCTGCAGCTTTCCATTGACCCTTGTAACAGGCAGCCAGCCTTCTACCAGCAAGGACCTAAAAAATGCCATACTCAGGAAACATTATCCTGTACAGTGTTTGGCACTTAAATGCAATTAGGCAAATATAATATCCTCTTTGAAGGGAAATAGTTGTTCAGTTTAAGTAACTGAAACTAATTATCTCTGTTGAATGAAGGACACATTCTATGAGTGTTTGAGTGGTGTGCTGTTTCTCAGAAGCTGAAGAAGGCAAATAGATTGTATTTCTGGGTGGAGAGCTGTAGGAGACCCTTACAGGAGATTTATACCAATTTATAGCCATATTTACATGCAGAGTCATATGAAGCAAGCCAAAATGAGGTGGCAGTCAGCCCAGAGCGTAGAAATCCAGCTTGTAAATAGCATTTTCCAAGAAACAATTTATTATGGAATAAATGGTGTAACTGCTTAAAGTACTGGCATTCAAAAAAGATTTTATTACCATGAAAATTGGGTTGACCAGAAATATTTAGAAGGACTTGAAGAAATCATATAAGGCTGAGTTCAGTTGGATACCTAGGTGATGATGATGGTGATGATGATGATGATGGTGGCATTACATTTGCACAGATAATTTTGTAGGTATATTTTCTTCGCAGGATAGACTATTATCTATCTTTTTTTAGTTTATCCTGGTCTATTTAATATGCTATGTGATTCATACTATTCATCTAATGGAAAATAGTTTAAAGACTGGACACACTCAAAAATTAAAGAGTTGTGAACATCTAAATCTTACATAGAGAAGTTCAAGAACTCAGTTGGCAATGAAACAAACTATAGTATTCTTGAAATTGTGGAGAAATGTTGAGGAAGTGGATTTTTCCCCACAGAATATGGTTGGAGACTTCCATAAACGTTAAAATAACACCATCATTGTAACAACTTCCCAATTCTCTGTGTGGGAACAGCTCTCCATTTAAATAGTGGAGGCTGAAAGATGTACAGAGCAGAGACAATAACAGCAGTAAAATATGCCTAAAACCTTACAGTGTCTGTAGCTTTTACCTGAATCTCTGTATCAGTATCAAACACTGGATTATTGCACTCTAAGGAAAGGGAGAAGAGAAATGCACAGTGACATTACAAATGGTGCAAATGATGTTCAAAATCTTCTTATTTATGCATTAAAGCTTGATGTCAGACCATACAAAATACAGCCAACAGCAGCAGACATGTCTGTAATTAATCAAATGACTGCTATACCTCTAAGCTAATACAAAAAAAGCAAGGTGCTGAACTGAGATAGCCTGACAGTCAAAAATTGTTCACTGAAACACTGAAGTATCTACTTCACATTGTCTGTGCAAGATATCTTGCTAAGGGAACAGGTAGTCACATTTTCTTTCCTCTCTGATAGTACCAGGCAACCACTTACTTTTAAGACTACTTGTCACCAGCTGGGCTCTTCTGCTCTCTCTTCTACAGCTGATTATTTCCAGATGACTGTTTCTGTTAAATAGTCAACAGTTGCTAACTGTTACTACATTGTGATTCCCTCAGGGACCTTGCTTCCACTGCATGAAAAATATTGATCTGAGGAGATAACCACAGGAGTCTGAATGCCTTTGCCTGTTTTGGATACTTTGCTGTTTGTTTTTAAAAACGCAAATCAAATATTTGTTGCACTGCAATTTCTCTGTGTTCTAACTCTTTTTCATGACCAAAATAAGGCAGTTCTATTGCATTTTCCTTCCTTACTTATATGTTTCAGTAATTCTGCAATGCTCATGGACAGAGTGAGAAAAAAATGATAATGGTAAAGACCTGTAGAATGCCCCATTTTGATCTGGGCACAGCACAAATGCATACCTAGGTTATGCTCAAGTAGACTTTCCAGTCTCTTGACTTATTTTCTTGTTTCCCAGGGAGAATGATTTCTCTGTCTTTCTAAACAATGCCTTCTCTTCTTTTAATGTATAATCTGTTCAGAATTTGTCTTTTTAATAGCACTGTCACTGTTTTGTTGTATGCTTTTCCTCACAGTTGAGTCATAGTCATTCTGTTGCCGTTTTGGATCCTGTTTTGGAGAATCCTGTTACACAAGCAGTTCTCTCTGCTGGAAACTCTATACTACTATTTTATGGTTGTTATAATTTTTGTTTGAGTCTTGCTCCACTTCACAGCTCCACCTCCTAGTTTCATATTGCATATATCCATGTCTTTCTCAAACCTTTCTTAGCTATTGTCTTTGGCTTTGATAGCTGCCAGATTGGTTTTACCAATGCTTCTCTTATTTGAAATGCATCGAATGAAACAAGCTGTCAGATCTGATGCCCTTATTGCTTTCTCATCTTACTGCAGCAGTTTCAGGTTTAGAGATGGTGGGGTCTCAGAATCTGCTCAGACACTGATTGGTCACAGACTTCACTAGGCAGAGTTAGATATGCCCCATTCAGTTTCCTCATATGCTTTGTGGAATTTTATCATCTTTAAATGATATCACATTTCCCCCGAATTATTTAAAGGTGGGAATATCTATAAAACTGCTGAATTTTGCCTTTATGATTTCTATAAGGAAGTATATTTATTTTGTGATTTTCTTTTGCATTCTCCAACCATATTTTATGTTTCTCAGACAATTTCTCAATAATTTGGAGAAAAAATATGAAGAAAGGTTTATGCTATTTTTGTGATAACATTTTAGGAAGTTAGAGTTTGTGAGCTCCGGAACGGAATTTGACTTTAAAAAAGAAGAAAAATTGCTGTTGGAACAACCCAATGGTGAAACCTATACTGATCTGGAAAAATGTTTCTTTTCATATAATTTTTTTCTCCTGCTGGGGCTATGCTCAAGCATTCACTAAAACAAGGCTTGAGAATAACTGACAAGATATTAGAAAATTAAATATTGGGATATTCAATGGGAGAGGTGAAAATATCTCATGCCAATTTTTATCCAGTCCACACTTCATTTTATAGAAAAAAAAAGTTAGATGAGAGTGGAATTTCTAGCTGTCCACTGCAACCAAGCTAACTAAAATACAAAAGAGCCCAAACTTTTAAAATATTCCCAGTGAAGATTATGGGGAGAAAGAAGTGGCAAAATATTTACACAGTTATAGATTTGGGGATTTGTCCATGAAAAAATGCAAAGAGCTATTTAAGCAAAGTTTATTTATTCAAGGGGCAGGTAAAGCAGAGAGAGACAATGATTTTTAGAATAATATGTATTTTTTATGCATATACAGGAGCATTATACCTGGTTAGAAATAATTGCCATACTGTGGAGAATCCCTAAATCTGTTGCTCATCTGTAACAGACATATCTTGTGATTTGGATGTCCTTTCCCCCTCCTCCCAAACCATCTTTGCTCATTTAGATAACTTGTAAATGTTTATTCTATGCTTCTGTTTGAGTACTTACTAACAGAGTATGTACAGGAACCAAAACTATCCACACATTTAGTTGTCTTTCACATAAAAACGTATTTCATGAAAGAACAAAGTAAGATGCTGGTGACCCTTTAAATGTTCTGTATTAAAAGTTCAGTAGCTATGAAAGAGATTTCTGAGGGCTGAGAAGTGACAGATATAACTTTAAAAGACTTAACTTAAGAGAAAGTGTAGGCCACATGGTTTAATATGAGCTTTGTGGAAAAGGTCTTGATGGAGGTTAGTAGGAGAGTACCAGCTTTATAGTTCATTAAAGGTGTCCAGAATTCCTTCGGTCAAGGAAGGTCTTTCTTAAAAAGCCTGTTGCAACTCTTTGAAAATAACACTGACATGACAGGTAAGTAAAGCTTTTCATATACAGTACACTTGGATTTTCAAGAAGTATTTGAAAAGGTACCACATCAGAGATTACTGATTAGGGAAAAAGCCACAGATAAGATAAGGTGCTAGAAATAAAATGGGATAAAGAGAAAGAGACAAAATTTAGCCATGCATGGAAACATATTAATTTCAAAATGAATAATGAACAGAGGATGCAGGGCTCAGTTTTGAGACTGCACTTAATTATGCAGTACAGATTACTGGCATGAGGATACTGAAAACAAGCTCTCTAAGGATCTGATCCAAAGACCATTGAAGTTAATGGCTTTGGATCAGAAATCAAGCCTGAACACCAGTCTACTAATCTATAGCTGTACTCACAGTTTGGAAAGAAAAAATCAGTCAGAAGATTTGCATTCTATTAAATATTTGGACCAAATAATGAGAAAAAAGGTCTGTAAAGTTTGATGTGCCATAGGTTTGAAGTAGTCTCAATTCCCAGTCCAAATGTGTGATCATTAGATTTAGTTTCACTTTGGCTGTATCTCCACAGTAAGACAGATATAAAAATTGCCCAAAAAATTTACCATTGCATATGTTTGGGATTTTTTCTAAACTGAAACAGTTGTCCTGTGAGACTCACCCCCAAACTATCATTTTGTCAGGTAAGTTATTAACCAAAGATGGTAATACAACTAGAGTCTAGATGATTTATTGAATTGTGACTGATTTGTAAAGTTTTCATTCAAAATTTGAAAGAAGGGAGGACTTCTAACTCACCTATGGTTTTCTGATTGTCTTTAGGAAGGAAAACTTTTTCAGGTGTATTGGAATGCTATTGCAGTACTGCTAATGTAGTCCCATTGCTGTTTACAAGAATAGACATATGTGTTTCAGTACCATTAACAGCAGTTACATACCAAAATCTATGTGCTCTCTTCTGTGATTCAAACTAATTTTGAGGTCAGAATGTTCTTCTATTTATTTGGCCATTTTGAGTGCCAGGCTGTGACTTGGTTAGGTCAGGACTGGAGCTGTCTTGAGCACCAATATGTTGAAAGAGAGGATTCAAAGGCTGATCAACACAAAATAGATGTAGAAGACGTTAAGGGTAGTAGTAGAACATCTTTGAGAAACTGAAAGGTTTGTGTTCATTTTCAGGTTCAGATAATAGCCACTATCACAACAAAAGAGTGTGGGCCAGCATGGTTGAAATAGAAATGATTTCTTCAGGAAAAAGAGTGAATGGTGAAAAACTGTGAAAATCCTTTCTAGAAATTTCATCATAGCAGGGAAAAGGGATCACAGACAGCTTGCTTCAAAAAATGACTCAGTGAAATGACAACCATATGTAATGCAGATTCACTACCACTGATTACCATGGCCAGAAACTGATGGTGGTGTTGGTTGCAGAGCTGATGAGTAATGCAAGGTTCCTCATATCTCAAAGACCTGCCAACTTCCTATCACTGCAGGTTTTCTTCGTGTTTGTTTTTCCAAAAATAAGAAGTATAAATGGCTTCAAATAATTTTTTTTTTTTTCATGGAAGCCACATGGCCATTATTCCGAAGCAATAGGTGAGCAAAATTCGCCTGGAGGACTGCTTTTCCTAAGAGTAGCTTAATCAAGTCTAAGCATTTAGAATATGGAAATCATACTGCTCTGATAGTATTTTCTGAATTTCTTTCCAAAATTCTCAAAAGTTCAGGGACCATAAGGATAAATGGAAATGCACATTTCTGGTATAATGTCCAAAGGAAGATGAAATATTCCCAAGTGTGCAAGAAGAACTTTATCAACTAAATAATTACATAAGCCTCTGTGTGGAAATGCAGACTCATTGCTCCACTCACAAAATAATTCAGCCTACAATACCTGATGAAAGTGTGATGAATCCTCATCAGAAAAAAGCATGCATCTTCTAAGCTCCCTTTCCAATGTTGAGTTTGAACTGGGAAAGCCACTCGTGCATGTTTCTTGCTCTGGCATTTGTTGGAGAAGCTAATTTTTAGTCATCATCCATAATGTTGCCAGGATCCACTGCTAATAAAGGTAAATGAAAATAAGCAATATACATCAGAAAGTACCAGGCTCAGTCCTTGGCTGTATGATACCAAAGATCTGTAGATGACTGTAACAAGTTCTCCTCAGATTCTCAATACATCTTTGTCAGGGAAAAATATCAACCAGGTAAAGATGTATGTACTCCTTTAAAGAGCCTAAAAAAGTGAATTTCTTTCGAATACATTGAAGAGAAATGAATCAATTAACCACTTTCATTGTAGGAAAGTGTACAACACATGTCCAGGTGTTACAATAAGGATAAGAGTTGCTTAGGCTTCTTCCACATTTGGATGTGTAGACAACGGATTTCTGTGGCGGTGTTGCTTTTTGTTCCTTATATGACTGAAAGAACATGTACTCCACAAATTCGACTGAGAATGTTTTTGTATTTCTCTCTCCCATTTCTTTTAAATGGACTTATCCTTTTCTGTTACCCTGACTGTGATTCAAATATTGGTTCCACAGATAATTTAACTGGTGCCAGTAGTTGCTGAGGGTTAGGTTAGAAATGATGGATTAGTTGCTGCTGTTTATACTAATTGTCTCCTAGATAATGGCTCAGGTTTCTTCACTGTCATAGCAATAAATGTAAAGCTATGCAAGACCAGGATGTACAATACTGTAGATGAGCTCAGTTGAGAACTGATATCAAACTAAGTACAGATTTAGAATTAAAAAGTCAGTATTGATACAAATTTTATTTTGAGAATAGATATCTCAGTAAATTTCTTTGATTCCTTACTTTGCTGGAAAGTTTCTTCTGCCTGAGCAGTCAGACCATATACAAACTTCGATGTAACACATTCCTTACATTCCATTATCTCAGAGTTAGGACAGAACTTAAATTGACTGGTGAGGGTTTTTGGAAACCAGAGCACAAAACAAATAATTCAATCAAGAGGAAATTTCTACAGCTACTCAGCTGATCTGACAAAGCCTCTACTGACATATTATCCTTATTATAGCCTTCCAGTACCCAAAGAGGGCTTACAAGAAAGTTGTAGAGGGAATTTTTAGAAGGGCATGTAGTAATAGGATGGGGGGAGCAGCTTTAAACTGAGAGGGTAGGTTTAAATTAGATAATAGAAAGAAATTCTTTACTGTGAGGGTGGTGAGGTCCTGGAACAGGTTGCCAAGAGAAGTTCTGGGTGCCTCAACCCTGTAGAAGTTCAAGGCCAGGTTGGATGAGGCTTTGAGCAGGGTGGTCTTGTAGAAGGTGTTCCTGCACAGGGCAGAGGGGTTGGAGCAAAAAGATCCTCAAGTCATTCTGTGATTCCATGATTGAGGAGATGTAGCTGTCTCCAACAGAAAAGTTCTGAGAAGGAGCTGTTTGTTGAATGGCTTTCAGAAATCTGTGTCTGTTGTAGATTGGGAGAGTGTTACTTCCCCATTTAACATGACAGAACAGATTTCAGAAGACTAAGCAACCAGTTTACATTAATTTTATGCCTCTAAATAGATGAAAAGGGAATCTTCTACCTTAGAACAAACCAGTACCAGGAATTAAATAAATTAAATAATCTGCTTAAACAGGCTAAATCAAAAGAGAGGGAGGGAATAGGCAGTCTGACAGGCAGACAGAAAGACAGAGAAAAATAGAGGAAAGTAAATGAGAGAGAGAGGAAAGAAAGAACACAATGACCCAAAAACCAAATAGTAAACTAAAACGTACGGAAGAGAAAGAAACACTAGAAATGCTACCTCAGAATCACTGACAGTAAAGGGACCTTAATGGTGACTGGGACCACCTACTTTTGGAAGGACTGCAGGGCTTCCAACATAGAGGTGAAATTCTAAGTGAATGTTTTTTCATTTTTCATTTTAGGCCAAGAATAGAGGCTTAATGGAAGATCAGTCACTGAAGGATTGTTTAGGATATTTTAGGTGGTTTTGTAGGTATAAAATATATTTTAAGAATAAAACTCTTGACTTAAGTCATAGTTTAATAAAGTCAATAAAACAGCTTTCTGAGTATGGTGAAAAGTTCTATAACCTGCTTTTAGTTTTACATTATTACTAACTTTGTTGGAATAATTCACAACAGGTACTAAGGATTAGTAAATCAAAACATCAGAATATATATCTTTACATATTATGAGATGGGAGAAATGCAGGTGTTGGTTTGAATCACTGCAATTGATTTTAGTCATTATGTATATTTTGTAGAAATAGCAGATGATCTGCATATGAAATATTTAAGTCAGGAAGATGGTCTTCAGAGTGGTTGTGCTAAAAGTCTGTTGTAACATTTTTTCTTATGTATTTTGACTGTGAGTATAGGTTTTTATATTTCTGATGGAAAAAGAAAAGGGAGAAAAAAAAGACAATATCCTCCATGGTCTAGCTCAACTTTTTCTTTTAAAATAAAAAGAATCTATACATTACTACTGTCTGAATACAAAATTCTATTAGAAAAATGTTCTGGATAATAAAAAAAATGCAAATATTATCCTTTAACTATGTAATTCTGACTTTTTAGAAATACACAGTAAATGCAAAGTGATTGCAAATGTTATGCAGAAGTATCTTAAAAAATCCTTTTCCTGATACATGATCCAAATTCAAAATCCATTTTTCCCTACTTCCACTTATCCTGGCATACTTTTTTACTTCCCTCATTCTTAACCCTTGCCTTCCAAGAGAAATAATTATACTTCTATTTTATTAATGGAAATATGATATTATTGCAAATAAAGCCTTCCCTTCTTTTTCAAGGGACACATAGCACAGGATCTCAGTGAGAAACAGTGCCTTGAGATCTTAGCAGACATTAAAACAACCAGGTATTGAAATATTTATTGGTTTAAATTTTGATATTGTTCTTGAGATAAAGAAGTAAAGCTGCTCTGATGGATAGTTCTTCAGTTCTTTCTTTACCTCAAACTAGATCCTGCACCTATCTGAGGAAAGTCTCCTATGACTCACGTTGGTGGGCACCTGCTATGATACCCTGTTCATTTCTTTTGATGGAATCCAATCACAGGGTTGATATATGAAGTATAAATTTTTAATTCCTGCTGCACATACATTCTGACTTGTTTGCCTATATCTCCTATGGACACAAAATATTGCTGGGCTTGTTGATTGCTTTGCATCACTGTCACTTGTGTACTGCGCCTTGCACCATTAGCCCCTCATGTGGCTAAAACTTTAATTGCTCATTTCTTCATTGATACATTCACATAGAAGCATTGGTGGTTTTGATCTCAGACTGGGAGGCAAATCACACAAGTATAATCCGCACCACCAACCTCAATATATATATGACAAGGATACTTCAGAAACTTTTCACTGTAAAGTGCAAAAAAGGAATTCATAGTTTACAGCATGCGGATTTTCAGTGCTTTTGAATCTTTTAAGTTATTAAAAGCAAGTTATTTTAAGTTATTAAGAATTTATTACTTAATTTAACTCAATTTAGAAAGACTCTAGACCAGAATACTCTTGCTTGCATGGATATAATATGATGAGCACTCACTATTTGAAAACAAAAATATAAGAAAAATACAGATGTGTTTAAAAGACAAAAGCAAATCTGTTTGGTGTGAGTTTAAAGCTGATTATATAAGAGGAAGACTGCAGGACACTGAGCTTGCATAAATCTGGGTGGTTTTTTAATCTCATAAATTAAAAAAAAACTTTGGTAATCTTACCAATGCTACATACTGATTTTTTATGGGCTAGCAAAATGAGTTTGGGGTTCATCTATGGTTGTAGATAAAAGCCATTTTATTCCAAACCTTTAACAAGCTTTGGAAGGAAAATTCAGAGGCTACTCATCATCAGCAATATATTTGTCATACATTTGTTGAAAAAGATTATCTTCTTACCTGTTTCATGTAGCTAGATACAATGAAGATTTATTAGAGAAAATTATTGTCTTTCTTTTTTTTTTAATTTGCCTTGTTACAAAACTCACCAAATATGCAAAAGACAAAACAAAACTAGCATTCATATCAGTACAGTTCACATTCTTTCCTAGTAAGCCTACTTAACCAATTCTTGGATGCTCTCAAATTCTGGCTTTTTATTTAAGAACAGGACTTTATTTCTAATTCCTTGTCATTTGAAAGGAGAGGCAGAAGTAATAGATGAGAATTTTTCTGAGTTTAGAGTTAATGCAGAAATGTTTTCCTCTCATTCTTTCCAAGGTTTTGATAAACTGACTTTTATAAAAATGTCTTGTTTTAAACACATACCACAACTTTTTTTCACCCACTTGTTTTTATACAATTCAACAAGTGAGTTTATTTGAGGAATAAGTTTAATTTTGTTACTTATATTTATCCCACACAAATGTTACCAAACAAATGCTTACAATGTTTTAGACACTGTGGAGCTGCTGAAATGCAAACGGCTGGAACCAAATATTTCATATTTGCTGCTTTGTTCTTGTCAACACATTTGCATGATTGTTTTAAGGTGTTCTCTTCGGACTACTGGAAAGCTCTTTAAATGACAAGATGGTGTTGGAAGAAAGAATGGCACAAGTTTGTAAAACAAACCTCTAGAAAGGAATACAGATGAGTCTACATTGTCAAATAGAGAAATTTATTAAAAAGCCATGTCATCAGCATCATTTTAGATCTTATTTCTGTCATATTTTTCTCAGTTTCCTAGCATTTTCATGTCTTCCTTTCAGGGATGTCTGAACCTGAACTGAACTGCTTGGCCAAATGACATAATCTGATGCAATTAACTATCTTTCTTTCATGCTCTGCTCCTTTTTTTGATTTAAGATTATCGGGCTATATCACTGTTAGCTGGCTTTCACATAAATCAGTATGCTGTGATTTATAGACAATAGCTAGAATAAATAAAAACAATACAAAATTAAGTTTTGACATATGATTATGTCTCTTCAAAGAAGGCAGACCAAGTTCTTAGCAAATTTTATAGACACACCAACCGTTTCACATTTTAAGAGGAGAATTTATAGAGAATTTGAGGCAATTTTGATGAAATTATGGGTAGTAAGAATAATCTTTTAATGTAGATGAATCCCTAAAGTACAAATTAAATAAGAAGTGAATAGTATTGCTGCTCCATTATTCTGACTCCTTTCCTGACTTCCAGCACCTCTGTTGATTTACTATATACTTCCACAACCTAGAAATTAGACTCCAAGATGTTCTTCTTCTTCATATTCCCCCTTCAAATGTTATGAGGTAGAGAGTAGGCAGAATAGACTGATATCTCTCAACACTTCTAAGTGGTGTGTTCTGTATCACATGGGAATTTGACCTCTTCTTCTTCCACATCAACTTACTGGTAGTGACAGGAGACTGAGCACAACTTTCCTCGTGATACCCTATAACTTATAGGAGAATATACTGAGCTAGTAGACTATAAAATCTAAATCTGTGTCTATCCTACCCATTGTCCACTTTAAAAACATTACTTTGTGCTTGCCCACAACATTCATGTTACAGAAGAAAGGGAAATTTCTTACATTTTCTTTGGAATACATTAACTGAGGTTACACAAGGCTACATCTGGGAAGACAACCTAGTTTAGTGCAAAGCTTCAAGTATTGCTCAGCCACTCTGCCTGTCAGAATTAATGTCCTAAACTGATGTCTGTTGCTGTCTCATCTGCTATAATCAGAAGATGCTATTCGCCTCTCATAAACCTTGTTCCGTGCCACTCAAGGAAAAACAGTGTTCTAAACCTCTGGCAAAGCATGTTGTGCTGCTAGATAATACAGCTCTTTAGTCTGTGTAATGAACCTTTAGCATGTCCAAAGAGTATTCTTTGCAATCCTATTAACACACATTTTTTTTGCTTCCTTCTCCTTCCCAACCACATATTCCAGCAAGTTATTTGTCTCATTTAGAGGAGCAACTATAAAGTAAACTCCCCATTTAAAACAAAAGTGTGTCATCTGTGTCATATCATACAAAATACCAGTAGAGGACTTTTGCCACATTTCTCTTGGTAATGACTGACAAAATTATTAAAAATTACAGCTGTCTGAGAAATTATTCAGATGCCTGGCATGGCAGAGTGGCAGAACTTAGGAGGTGAAAGACATAAGCATTCCTGCAAGCCCAGGAACAATCTCCTGCTTCAGAGACCATATGTTTCTGCCTTGATCAGTACAAGTTAGTAACTTTTTCCACCAAGCTGGATGGCAGTCAATCTGCTGGAGGACAGAAAAGTTCTGCAGAGGGGTCTGAACAGACTGGTTTGATGGGATGAGGCCAAGAGTATGGAGTTCAATAAGGTGAAGTGCTGGGTCCCACAGTTTGGTCACAACAACCCCCCGCAGCTCTACAGGCTGGGGAAAGAGTGGCTGCAAAGCTGCCTGGCAGAAAAGAACCTGGAGGTGCTGGTCGACATCTGGCTGAACATGAGCCAGCGTATGCACAGGTGGTCAAGAAGGCCAATGATATCCTGGCCTGGATCAAGAATAGTGTGGGCAGCAGGACCAGGGCAGGGATCGTCCTCCTGTGCTTGGCACGGGTGAGGCTGAATCTTGGTCCTGTGTCCGATTCTGGGCCCCTCACTACAAGAAGGACATTGAGGTGTTGAAGCATGTCCAGAGAAGGGCAATGGAGCTGGTGAAGGGTCTGTAGCACAAGTCTTATGAGGAGCGGCTGAGGGAGCTGGGGTTGTTTAGCCTGGAGAAAAGGAGGCTCAGGAGAGACCTTACGACTCTCTACAGTTGAGAGCGGCACATGGTGTGATTCCTGGGGTTGGTGCTGTGCAGGGCCAGGACTTGGACTCAACGATCCTTGTGGGTGCCTTCCAACTTGGCATATTCTGTGATTCTGTGGTTATGTGATTCTGTGATTCATAGCTTTTGCAGTTTTCTTGTAAAATGGGCATGAAAGAATGCACCATTAAAACCTAGAAATTGTGTTAGTGACATCCTAATTCTTTCTGTATTGTATTTAATTTTCTGCTATGCCTTTTTATGCATAAATTCTATGGAAGAACAGATTTTAGCTCTATTCTCACCAGCGATGTTGCATAGTGCATCTCTGTCCATCATTACAGAAGATGAATACCATACACAGAGTTTAGATACTCTATGGCCATGCCAAAGTCCATACAAGAAATCTGAAGAAGAATAACATCTTGAATCTAGACTTTCCAAAATGAAGGCTGAGATCCCACTTGTCAGGTCTTCTTGATTTCAGAAGTGTCAGAGGAGAGCTGACTGTCCTTCAACATTTTATGGTCCCGTAAAATTATAGTGCAGATTCTGGCTCAAAGAGAACACACAGTATGTGTGAGAATGAGGAAAATATTGCTCATTATTTAGCTACTATGAATATGAGGAAGAAATAAAAAAAGCCATTTCAATTAAGCTATAAATTAAGCTAAAAGGAGAAAAGAAGCCAAAAATTCAAAAATGCATATACATGAGAGGCAGAGGAGATACTAGTCTCTGCATTCTAGACACAATTGCTTACATTAAAAAAAAAAAAAAAATCCATGGTTGGTCGGGTGAGAATGGCTGCTGTATTGACATGGATTCTCTGCCACAGAACATATTACAGAATTTGCACTCTGTTTATAGCTGCTTGGAGATGTATTGTTTAATTCAGCAATGATCTGAGGCTAGACATTGCATGATAAATGCTATGGCAACGAATCCCTGTTGTGTGGAATACCTTTGTAGATTAAAGTGCTTTGATTCATGCATTGCAGCTCATACAAATGGATGATAACCTGCATATAATCAACAATTCATGTATATGAGTCGCATTCCTTGTAAACATCCACCATCAGGAACATTTATAATCATTGCCACATGTACACATAACACATGCATGAGCATGCGCACATATAAGATGCCTGCAAGCATATGCAAGAATATGCAGAGGAGGAATGTGGATTTTTGTGCCTTTCTATTAATTTTAAAGACTAACTTCTGTTATTTTGTCATATGAAAATACAAAGATTAGGACTTTGGAATATTGCATTGGAAGAAAAATTTAAATGTGGGTCTCCCTGTAAATAATTCCAGATTAAACATTTCTGCTCACTTATTCAATATATGCTTAGTCTGTTAAACAGCTTCACTAATCTAATTACAAGTTACTTTTTAAAATAGCTTTTGTAAGTAGTGAAAAGTAATTGTTGGGGCTGGAGGTGACTGTCATACCTGGCTTACTAAGGCAAAGTAAGTTTTTCATAATAAAAATAAGCAGATTTGTTTAAAATGTAATGAGTGAAATGAAATCTCACACCAGCCAAGTTCCAGAATTTTCTTTTTTTTGGAACTTAACTTCTCTCCAAAGAAAGAAAATAAAAGGTATGCCCTACTATTCCAGAAACACAACCCCAGAGGGGAGAGATGGGGGAAAGAAAATGGAAAAAAATCCAAAAAAATCTACAACAGAATCCCCTGTTCTATCAAACTTTTGTTCAGTTTTTGGATCATGTGTATGTGTTCTGGGGGTTGGTGATATATGATGACACAAATGTATTTCTGTGTACAACCCTGAAGTCTTCCTGCACTCAGGGTGCATTTTCTGCCTGTGTGCCTGACTGCCCCTCCTTCAAAATCAACCTGCAGTCCAAAAAGCTGACATTGAGAGCTGGGACGATGGTGGGGAATGTTCAGACGCAGATGTGGGAGTGCTTAGAGGAACTGCTTCAGGGTCCAGAAGGCTCTTCCAAAGGATTTTGCTGCTAAGAGGAAATCAGTGTCTGGATCTTCATTTAAACAATGTAAAACTAGGAGTAGTGATGACTTGGTATCCTTGTTCATTAAGTATAGCAACAAAAGTGTGCCAAGGCTGGATTCAATCCTGCATCAGCAACAGCTCAGGAGGAAAAGTGTGATTGCTGCAGGGCTTAGGTTCAGAAAAGGTGTGTTAAATTGTGTTGCTGAGTACTGTAGTGAATGAAAGCCATGTGCCTTCTCTGGACTTGGAATTTGCAGTCCTGACTTGGGGCTCTAAAGCTTCCTCAGTATATAATGGAGGAGAGCCAGACTCATTGACTGGGATTCACAGCAAACAGCATATTCACTGCTGCAGCACTTAAGGGAACACCAAAAAGATTTTTGAGACCATGACTTTACAGTCTCTTGGCTCTAGCATAGGTCTGTGTAGTTGTAAACAGATGCAATACCCCTTGTCCTCCTAAGGTTACTCAATCCTTTTCCTTTGTAAAAAGCACAAGTAGTAGGTGTATGACCAGAGGAAGGAACTGATCCAAACGGCAAAAAAACTTTTCTTTTTTTCTTTTTTTCTTTTTTTTTTTTTTGCTGTGAGATCCATGGACCCAGGTCATGGCTCTGCTTGAGGTAGTGAGGCACTGAGGACACACACTGGTGGTGAAAGCAAGACTATCCCCATCAGTCTAGTGGAAATCAGAGTTTTTCTACATAGCCTTATCACCTTCAAGACTCAGCTCAGCAAAGAAATAAACTAACTCATCACCTTATCTAACTTTATCCAACTGGAAGTAAGACAGCTGGTCTAAGCTAATCATCTATGCTAATCATTTTCACCTTACAGTCACTGGAGGAAAGAAACCTTGCAGATGGTGTTTCATCCTTTGTCTCCAATATTTCAGGTGGGGATGAACTGACAGTCAGAGTTGCATATTTCTAGTGATTGTTTAACTCAAATTAAAGCCATAATAAGAGTGCAAGAGTGACTACAGCATGTATGTTCAAAATACGCATAAATCCACCCATTCTAAGTCAAATACATATGACTGATAAAAAAGGTAGGACGGGTCATTTAAATATCAAGTGTCTCAGGAGAGCAAACACGGTCACTTCTGAAATGCTGCAGTGTTTCTCATGGCATTTGAGTCAGATATGGAAAAGCTACTACAAGTGTGCTTATGTACAGAGGTGACACACTTCTAAATGCAATATAGATATGTCCTGAGAATATGGCTATACTGCACACAGCAAAGCAAGATCTAGACACCTAAGATAACTCTCAATAATCTCAGAAGGTCCAAGAAGAAAAGTTAGATTGCAGATATTGCCCACACTACTGAAGGAAGCATGACACACAAGCTTGAAGATGCCAGGGATTTAAAAGCTTTTTGCTAGCCTAGCTTCACAAATCGTGCCCTTAATTATAAGCTTTTGTGTAATACTTTCAGGTATGAAGCCAATAATCCTTTGAGAAGTGCAATCTGTTCAAGAAAACTCTATATAAACTGCCCACTCAGTGAGCTGGAAGATAGCAAAATCCTACAGCAAACAAATGAACAACAAATAGAAGCAGGAAAATATTTATTTTGTCACTTAAGCAAAGTGTTTACCCAGTTAATTGTTTAGAATTTGGATATGTGCAAGATATTTTGTTGTAAGTGTATAATTTCTCCTTAAAATAGGAGGGAAAATCTCAGTTGGAGCTATGTTTGGCTCTCATGTTGTAGAAATTCCATGAGGTAACAAAAGCAGTGGAAAAAATCAATTTGTTGTAGCTTCTACAGCTCTATGCAAGCTTTTTCTTTTTGCTTCATTGAAACTGTCTTCAAACTGAAATAGCGGAGCCAGTTCACTACAAGTGGTCAACAGCTTTTCTGCTTGTTTATGTTATATACCACAGGAATACAATAAAAGTTCATGACCTACCTGACATAAATCTAGATTACTAAAATGTTACATGTGTTTTCAACTGGGAAAGTTGCTGTTTGAGCTAATAATAGATTTCTTCAGCCGAAATAAAGATGTGGACTGGAACAAATTGACTATCTGGATAAAAACCTCAGTCTTCTCCTATGTGTGGATAGTTCACAAGCATAATAAAAACCCAGAGCATTAATACTAAGTATGAGCATGGTTAGGGCTTTAATTCTAGCTCAAGGAATATCTGTTCATTTCCATGGCCTGACAGAAACCTTGAAGTCTCTTCAGACATTTTGTTCATGCCTATTTGGAATTCTTTGAACTCCCTGTAAATCTCGTTTTCTGAGGCTGATGTTGCCAGTTTAGGAAGGAAAAAAAACAGTGAAGCGCAGCCTTATGTGAGAGGATGATTTGTTACATGACCCTCTATTTGCAAGCCTGGATCAGAAAGAAGCAGCAAGTTTATAGAACTAGTTAAAATACCTTAAAATTATTGTAGTTGAATCTTTGACAACTGTGTTCTTAATGCCATGTACTTTAAATTTCAAGTTTCTTTATAATGCATATTAATAATAGACTGTTAAATTAAACATAGTATAATCCATGCATTGCAATCATTAAACCACCATACATATTTACATATAGTAATTAAATTCTGCTTCATATTTGTTTGTTTATTTTTCTAGGGGAGCAAGAGAACCTCATAAAAATTCATTTTAACTTTCAATGACTTTATAAAAGGAATTTGTCATATAACTTTGAGGTGGCTTTATTGAGCCCTGTCATACTTGGATTAACTTTAGCCTCCTACTGAAGGTGTAAGGTATCCCATGGAAATTGAGCCCCTGTATTCTGGTATGGAAAAAGATTTGAGGTTACCATGAAAAACTCATTGTCTCTGCTTGAAATTTTCATCTTACATCCACTGATAAATAAGGGAAGGCCATAGACCCAAGTATCCACTCTTTGTGCCAAATTAGAAGAATTAGGCTAAATTATGAATTCAGCAAAAAACCCACAAACAAAGTAAACCAAGAAAAACAAACAACAAAAAAATAATCCTGTCTCAGTTGTTTAATTAAAGCATTTAGTAAAATTTTGGCTGCTGAGAACATATTAAACAAGCTTTTTACAAAGCTAAACAAGAATAGAATATGAAGAAAGGTTTCATTTAAAATGTTTAGAGTGATGGTGAACTTATTTCCTCATAGTGAATTTTTACCTCCAATAAACCTGGAGAAAGAAAATTGTGCTCAGCCTAAATGTCCAAGAACACATGAAGACCTCATACATTGCTGAACTGCATCTTATAAATCAAATGAGTGGGGCAACTCATTGCCAGATGACACAATCAGGAATAACATTCACATCCACAAAAGTCATGTAGTTTTAGCCACCTTGTAGAATGACCCCAAAAGCCTTCATTGCAAAATGTTTCCCAGGCAACTTGAAAAACAAGGCAATAAGCAAGTGAGAACCCCTGACCAGCCCTGGCCATTATATTAAAGAAACAACGCAGATTTTCTTCCACCTGTCCTTGCAACCCAAAGCACATTTACTGTTTCGCATCAAGGAGCCTCTGTCCCTAGCTGGGTCTTACTTTCTTCTGTTGCTCCAAAAGATGTTCTCCAAAATTTAGGTGAGATTACAAATAAAGACTCCTGGAGCTATAAGGAAAGCAGGAATAATCATAGACTCCCTTCTTAGAGAATGGCAACTCAGATAAATCTCAATACGCATCTATGCAAAACAGTTACTGTCCTTTATAACTCATTTGACATTATCCATCAAGAAACAAGGATAGGTCTATTAGGATGGCCATTTTTCTATGTTTTTGTCTGTTAATAAAGGATACAATTAAAAAAACACATATCCTAAAGGAAGATTTTCTATACATTCTATACTCACGGGCTATAATTCCTTCTTTAAGCTCCAGTGGTTTAAAAAGCCTTTCATTGTTTAAATCTTCATACCGTAACAATATTTCCCCCTTGCCATAAATTCTATTTAATTATTAATCCCATGAATAACTGATAACTGCTAGTCCACCATAATGCAATCCTTTCATCTCCAAATAGGGTAGAGGAGGTAATATGCCACTCTTGAAAATCTTTCTTTAATCCTTTTTCCTTTTAGAATACGGAGCCATGAAGATTTATCACAGTTCCATAGATTTCAAAAGAAGACTATGGCTTTGTGATGTCAATCCGTAGGACCGTAAAGATGTTACTTTGCCAGAGCTATATTGTACTTCTAAACTGGAATTAGGAAATTGATTTGCAGTAGAATATATCTTATTACCCAATTACCATAGCAGGCAAGCAAAGTCGTTGTTCTACTTTTTTTCTCATTTCAGTTTTTAATCACTAAACTAGTTTCAATAATGTAAGTTTGAGTACTTCATTGTTTTCTTTTCATACACCCAAGGTATAAGATCTTTTTTCCCCTGACTTCCATTGTAAATGTATTTTCCCTTACAAAACATATTTGTATCCAGTTGTAACTGTTCACGTAAATTAACTCTTTATTTTTTGCTACAGAAATAATATAATCTGAAAAAAAAAAAGTCCCTAATGCTTTATAATGCTAATTTTCATTTAGCTGAGCAGAATTCTTGTCACTTTTATTTCTGAATATTACCATGACTGTTTTTTGACTGTTCCACAGTTACATGGATATGGAGTAAAGATGATGAAAAATCCAGGTAGCCTGTCTACATTCATCACGTACCAATATGCTTTCAAAGGACTTTTCTATCCCAAAATCAATAGTTACTGCCTTGAAATTTCACATTTACTCGTTTGCAGCTAAAAGAGACCTCTTAAAAAAACCCAAAACCAAAACACAAAAGAAAAAGAAACCACACACCAATAGTAGATTGCATGCCAAACATACTTTCAAAAATGACTGAAAGAAAAAATCAAGTGTTTGCACCTGAGGAAAGGCTGCCCACTTAAACAAGCTTAGGTGAGATGCAAGCTCCTTTCAAAGACGAGTTATTTGCCTTGAATGACTAAACTCGTATAATGCCAGGTAACACAAAAATTGTTGCTCTTTGGAATTTCCTGTGTGATCCATGAAATGACAGATCCCCGTAAGAACAACAGCAGAATTAACTGGCTCTGCTGTTGATACAGATAAATTCATTGCTGTTGAGACAAGGCTTACAGAAATATTACTCCAATACCTTTGAGCTGCAGATTTCTTTAAAAAAAATCAACCCACAGACATAAAAACCAGATAATGTCTCTCTTTCTTCTCAGCCTGGGAAGTCTCTCCCTCTCTCCGTCTCTCCCTCTCTGTGCAAGAACCGCCTTGCTCATACAGTTCTGATGCAGTGGAGCATGGCGTCATGAGATGCTTATTCCTGAATTTCAATGGAGTGTAACGATACCGATCCTCCGTGAAAATAAGAATAAGGTCCCGATCGGGCTTAGGCCACCTTCAGTGTCATCGGAAGGTGAATTAAAAGGATTTGGCAATTCCATGGTCAGCTTCGGTGTGGATCGCCCCAGTTGCAGCGGATGTGACCGGCTGGGTACCGCGCAGCGCTCCACACAAGCACACACGCCTAGACATACATATAGGCACAGGCACCCGTACAACTTCCTTGCATGCTGAAGCAAACTCCTCCCACGCTCTGTTCCTGGTGCACATCTAAATGGCTGTTTTATACGTATTAACCCTGTGAAACGCTGTAGGACTTTGCTATTCACCTCCCAGATAATAAACTATCCGTTTGCAAGCCTGTCACACAGTTCACAGATCAAAGAATCAAGGTGTCAACAGCCTTCTTTAGTATAGATATCACTGGTTCTTTACTGCCTAGTTATGCTTGCATAGCCCTTAGACATTTTTTGTCTTGAGGTTACTTACCCCATTCAAGTACTCTATTTTCCTTTTCACTGCATCTGTGCTACAGGCTTGCTGGCTGAAAAAATATCACAGAAAAAAATGCAGCAGTGCCACCCTTTCCCCCATTATTCAGCTCACTTTCCTCCCATCCTGCCTGTCTACTTTTGTACACAGTTAGTTTTCCTTTTAAAACAAAACAAAAAGGAAAAACAGAGAAAAGAGAAAAAGCAAGCATAACAAAAAATATTAGATTAGAATGTAATAAGTGGACCTTTGTTTTAAAAAAAAATTAGAGAGGCTTGCTTTATTTTACTGTGTGTTCAATATTTTTAGGTTATAATCAGCATTCTATGTCTTTGTGAAAAAAAAGGAGGGAGGGAGACACACTGGCAGGAAGATGGGAAGCCTGGTTGGGGGCAAGATTTATACTTCTTTAGTAGAACAAAAATGTCCCTCAGTTTTCTGGCTGTGCTCTTTGGACTCCGTCTCCATACCTTACTTAAAAAGGAGGCATGGTGAGCAAGTTCATGTACAACTCTTTCTGCCAAGACAATGCTTGTGCCAGTAATTTATGAGCAACGGGCTACAGCTGTGATCTCCGGCTCTTAGGCTGGTTTGGTATTTCAGTAATTACAACAGTTTCATTAACATTTAAAGGGAATAGGCAGCTCAATATCTGTAAAAGACTATTTTGTACAGCGTGGATCCATTTTACATTTGCATTTGACATTTGATAATCTCTACACATAAGCTCTGAGCCAGAGAAATGAGATGTCACACACAGGAAAATTAACCCAGAAGTAACTTCCTAGTAAATCTATGGAACTGTAGAATAAATGTCCAAGACTGGTAGTGTTATGAGGAACACCTATTTCCCGGTCTTACATTCATTTGAAACATGAAACATCATTTTAATATCTTTATTTTGTACTTGTGGCATTTCTGGACATTGAAAAGAAATAGAAGCAGGAGGCTAGAGGAAGAGTAAAATAAGCAACAGGTCAGATATGTCCATATATTGTCTATTTTTATTTAATAAAATCAGACATGTTTATGAGATGTCAACTTTTTTTTATAGCCGTCTTCATATTAGGCTATCATTCCCCTCAGAAACTGCATTTCTACCTTGAACAGCTGAGGCAATTAACTAGACTCCACAAAGAAACATCACTGGTATCAGCATAGAAGTAATAGAAAGTAAACAGGAAACAGTAAATAAAATTCAGTGTAGACAGGTTTAAGTTGATGAACATGAGAATAAACAATAATAAATTCTGCATACCTCATGAACTTCAGAACTAGACTGTTCTATAAAAGTGTTAGGTCACTGTTCAGCAATAGTGAGAAAGAGAAAATTGTTGGGAACTACTGGGAAAGGAGTAAGGAACAAAGCATAAAATGTCACTAATTGCATAAACCTGGAGTTTTTCCATATCCTACACACTGAACAGTTCTGATGCCCCATAGCTGAGGAATATGGAAGAAATGGAGAGGGATCAGTGGAAGGTGACCAAAGAAACCAAATTCACTGAGTGGTTTACTTGAGAGAAAGGATCAAATAGATGCAGACTACTCAGCCTAGGGAACTAGAAGAATGTTGTAATAGAGTTGCTTGCAGTGATGTGACCTTGCAAAGTAGAGTGACCTACTAAACAAACAAGATGTGATATATAAGCCTTCATACACAATGTAGTTCAGCTCTAAAATTTCTTGCTATAGGATGTGTGGATGCAAAAACCTTTTATGTTCTCAAAAACAAGGTCCTCAGAAAATAAAATTTTGTGTGGCAACATAAGCACTGCCTATCTAGGTTTCTCTGTGATTGATTTTATCCACGACATTTGGAAACATGATGTCTTTGAAACCAGCTAAGGAGAATGGCCAGTAAGAAGCAGATCTTACACTTTTTTTGATGCCAACTCCCCCATGTCATCATAAGACTCACCTGTGCTACTCCAAGAAGCAGGGACAAGCAGCGATCATATCCCTAGAGGAAGCTATCGATCACTAAGGTCCCCAAAGCACCCTCTCACTCTTATTGGGAACTCTGCATCAGAAAACTGTGCATGCCTCATTGTGTTGCATCAGATATGAAGAATTCCCTCTCTAGGGGGGGGGGGGGGATCTAGGTCTTTCCATGATAGCTGGAATTTACATAACCTGAGGAGTATCTGTTTTGGTCCCCTCCCCCAGTGGATCAAAACTGTGACCATTACTCCAACCATAGATGTCAAAATTGCAATGATAAAGTCTTGTTGTTTGATCCATGGGTGGTGATATTTTTCCACTATCTACTCTTGTTTGTTCCTTCTCTTTCATTATTTTTCTTATGAATTTTCTTTATGATTCTGTTACAATTTTATAGAAAAGAACAAAAATGGCCATGTATCTCCTTTCTGTTGCTGCTAAGTAGTTTTAAAATAAATCTTCCTCACACATACACACCAGCCATTCAGTGTCATTTCATTCTAATTCACCCCAAGGGATTTATTAACAGGAACGTCACTTACCCTGCCTCAGAGGCAGGTCGCAACGTTGTGTTCTCAGGAGAGGAAGACTATTTTCTTTCTAAATTTCTAAGTAGTGAATTTTCTGGAGGCTGGCAGAAAATTCTGGAGGACATTCACTATAATCCTTGTAATATTTGAATATCTTTCCTAAGGATCTAATTTTGTCTACTATCAGAAATAATACGGATACTGAGAAGATGGTTGGTTAGTCTCACAAATTACCTGTTCCCCTGAAGTAGTCTTATCAATCCCCTGAAGGAACCAGAAAGCATATTTTGTCATTACTGGCAATTCAAATGGAGTTTCCTGTTTCTTCCTATGTTTCTTTTATATGAAGAAAATTACTTCACAAGAAGGCTTCAGATTGTGTGAAAGACAAAGCAGTTAATTTGTATTATCGTCTAAGAAATAATTTTAGAAATACAAACTGTGCTCTGAAAGCCTTCTCACTGAAGCCTGGTGAAAATGTCAAGGCCAACAAATGTCAGTGTACCAACCAGATAATAGTTAGGCAAGGATGGTTTGAAACAGTGCTATGTCCCACTAGATTTAGCCCTTAGCGAGTCAATACTAGAGGCCATTTGATAACTCAGTTTGATATAAGCTTGAATCACATTAATGCCATTCTGAAATCTGGGAGGAAACTTAAGCACCTAAATATTGCCCTGTGTTGCATCTCTGTACTATGTCCATTTTAAAAAAAGTGTGTTTCCTGAAGGAGTCGTAGCTAGTAGAGGTCTGGTGAGATTCTTGCACAGTCAGTGGAGCTTTGAAAGTTTAGACTAACTGACAATTTGACTTGAGCTTTTTCTTTAAAATAATTTTGACTTCAAAATTAATAAATCTTTTGTTACTGTTGTCAGATACTAACTGAACATTTTCTATTTTCACAGTCAGCGAAAGAAACAGAGTCTACTCTGTGCCATAAACAAGCAATATTTATTTAAAAGCAATTTTACTAACATTTATGTCCACAAATTGTGGAATATGTATTTTAGTACAAGCACCAGTCCAATATCATGATGCTATTTCAGAAATAAATTTATATTAAAAAAAAAGGTAAAACAAAACTGAAAACACTGTTCTAGATTGTTCTAGAAAATAAAGATGCCTAAAAACTGTAAGCATCAAGATAGATTTGGAAATGCAAAAGTATTAATATAAAAATACTGATAATTCGTTGGTGCATATTTTAGTATATGCATCCCCTTGCTGAAACACTGGGCTACTCTATTAGCTGAAAATGGTGTAGTGTAATCTCATAGAGAAATAAAGGAATTCTGAACATAAAAATTCATTCTACCAGTGCAAGTTAAATTATTTTTCCATTCCTTTATGGCATTAATAGCCCTTTCTCAACATTATAAGGTCTAAGATGTAACTAATTTTTGGATTCTAAAATTTCTGATAAATTCTGTAACTCATTGTCTTTGTGTAGCTGATTGGCTATTCACATAGAGTCTTTTTTAGAGAGCTGTGAAAAATAACCCTGTGTTTGTCTTATGACACAAGGGCAATTGAGCTCCAATCTTATCCAGATAATTTGATCTGAGAACTAAAACACTTTGTTTAATATATGTTGCATGGACATTAAAGTGCAGCATCAGCCTAGAAACAAGGTATTCACGATATCTATGCATTATAAACAGGTTGAGAGCTCTAGTCTTAATTCTCACTGATTGAAAAGTGAGGCTGCACAAACTGTATATCTCACTGTGCTGTCATAGAATGGCTTTAATATATTTTCCAGGTGTTCACAAAAAAATACAATACAAAAAGTGAATGAATAAATGTGTAACATTCTACACATGTGATTAATGTGGAGTGGTTTGGGTAATATTAGAGACTGATTTTCTGACTAAAGCACAAAAGGGTAACAGATACCCTCTTGTCAGAATTTACGAACAAAGGAGACGTGAGGTTTTAAAACTGTGGTAGGAAGGAGGAGACATGCAATTTACTGTAGCAGAAACCTCTTCTCTGTTCTCCTTCTAAAAAAATACTTGGAATTCTCAGCAGAAATTGAAAATTTGTTACATGACTGTTGTAGCACCCGACTAAGGCAAAGACCTGAGGTGCATTCAGCTGGGACCTTAGACAGTGAGCTCTCCTGTCACTCAAGAAAGAAAGTTACCATCTCCCTTTGTGAGGTTTGGTGTGAGGCTTCTCCCATGACCCAAAACAGTGTATAAAGTGAAATGGTTTGTTCTCAGACAAGACATGCTATAAAATAGATTGCTAACCATTGAACTCAAGTGAGAAAGGCAGAGGAGGCTGCAAATAGCTCGATACCACCAGACAACAGGGAGTATTGGGGCCTGCCAATGTGAATGTCTCTCACGTTCTGCCTTGCTGGGAGTACATCAAACACAGACACCAGTAGGAGAGCAGTGTGGGAGAGAAGAACACGACAGACTATCAGTTTCAGCTGGGAAATGACAGTCACAGTTATGTGTGCATGTGGGTGTGTTGGTTTGTGACAAGTTCCAGTGCAGCCCACCTCCCAGCGGACTGGCACCTGATTTTTGAACGTGCCCTTCAGAACCGCTGTGGGAAACTCAGATATTAGCCTAAGTCTCTTAAGTCATAACAGAGGTCTCACACAGGCAATTGAATCTAAAGTGGTCACGTAATCCCAGTAATCCACTTTAAGTGTACCCAGACCCTCAGCCTGGATCCCCTCAGCAATCTGATCACACTGAGACTCCGTGGAGGCTTTTGAAATCTCAGGTGAGGAGAGTGGTAGCGTCACCTGGGGGCATTAGCTGGTGGAACAGTCCTGTAGCTACGGTGGGCTCAACATGGAGCAGCACGTACAGTCTAGACGTACATTTAGTTTCTCTTCTTAATCAGATAGTCATTCAAGAGATGCAGTTTGCAGCACAGTTGCAGTGTGTAAATTGGTAGAAAACCATAATGTATTAAGCAAATTCAGAGGTCAATCCACAGCAGGTCATGAGTGTCTCACCTCATTTGATAAATCTTAGGTGAGACCCACCACTGTTTCTATGCTGCTGAACAAAATCATTACAAGAATTCCAGTAGAATATAGTAAAGCACAAGTCTTTTGAAGACATAACATGTGATTAATTTTTGATAAAAACAACAAATTTGACTTTCGTTCTGGAGAGCTGTAGTAAATATTCTTTTTTGTTTTCCTTCTTTAGAGCTGAAATATTTAAAAATTTCTTGTCAGTTGCAAAATTGTTTCACTTACACATTTTAAAAGACCTTTCTGAAAACTAATTCAAGACTTTCTGAAACTGCTTTCATATTTCAGTCAAAAAATTCAATTTGTTTACTTTATCTTTTGCTACAATGAAAAAAATGGAAGCTAAAATATTAAAATTATCTATTTTAGATAAACAAACATATTACTTACTATTAAAATTTTTCTCTTGGTTTAACTGAATATTTGCTTCTAATCCAAAACCAATTTACTGTATTTTTTTCTGTTTGATATCAGAAACTATGGAAACACAGTTATATATTAATGCTTTTTAATTCAGAAACTAAAATTCTGTTCTTGCTTTGCCACAGGATCCAGATGCATAATTCTGAATGGTCTGCAGAATGCCTTCAATGCTAGTGGATGTCATAAAGATGGACTTTGCTCAACAAAAAAAGATAAAACTGTAGTAACAGTAAAGGGGAATGTTTTCAGATTTTTCCCCCTTCATTGATATATTTTAAGACAGTCCACCAAACCACATTTTAACAAACTAAATTCTTTCCACCCTGAGGAAATCTTTTTCCTTTTTTATGATTTAAAAATCCCAGTGTTTAAACTGATACATGATTTCAAAAATCCTCCATTGAAACAGTGTTCCAAAACATCCAGCACTCAAATTTCTTCACGGCAAAATCAGATTCACAGGGAACAAGCTGCTACAGATACTGGACACTGGAAGTTTGCGTACCACATCCTTCTTTGCTCTTTCAATTTTACCTTCTGGCTCTACGCATAGTTCCATTTGGAGCTCATTAAGGCTTTCCTGCAGTCCAAAGGCAGGGGTCAATGTTATAGAAGTCTCTCACTAAAGTTATTTATAAGTCTAGTAGTCTTAGGAAATTATTCCTTCCAAATATGCTTGAAGGGTAACATATTCTCTATTTTCATTGCTGAATTGTTAATAAACCAAATTTTTTTCTAGAACATGGTAATTTCACAGAATGTTCTGAGTTGGAAGGGACCCACAAGGATCATTGAGTCCAACTCCTGAGTAAATGATCCGTGTGAGAATTGAGCCTACAGCCTTGGTATTATTAGCACCATGCTCCAACCAATTTATCAAGGTAACCATATTTCTTTAGTAGATGAAGATATTTGTATTGTTTGTGTTTAATTTTAAGTTAGTACAATATCAGAAATTGTTTTGAGAGGAAAAAATATATTAATAGAATGTACTGTTCACAAAGTAGTAATAAGATTCTTCCATTCAAAGAACTGTTGGTTTGAGTTCAAGTACAGCTTGTTGTAAATCATGGGTGTATATTTTCTCCATAGAACTTATGCTGTATCTAATCACCTTTGAACAAAGACTGATTTGTAATTCCCAGGACTGGAAATTGCAAATCAATCATAAAATCTTAGAACCACAGAATTATAGAATGGTTTGAGTTGGAAGGGAACTTAAAGATCGTCTAGTGCCAACCCCTCTGCCATGGACAGGGACACCTTCCACTTGACCATGAACATGATGCTTAGGGAGCCATAAAATCTGGCCTTGAACATTTCCAGAGATGGGGCATCCACAACCTGGGCACCCTGTTCCAGTGTCTCACCACCCTAATGAAGAATTTCTTCCTAAAATCTAATCTAAACCTACTCTTTTTTCAGTTTAGTGTTGAATCCCCTTTGTCCTATCACTACAGGCCCTTGTCAAAAGTCCCTCGTTAAAAGTGCCTCTCCAGCTTCCCTTTGGGTACTGGAAGGCTGCTATAAGGTGTCCCTGCAGCCTTCTTTTGTCCAGATTCAACAACCCCAATTTTCAGCCTGTGTTCATAGGAGTAGTTCTCCAGCCCTCTGATCACCTTTGTGGCCCTCCTCTGGACTCGCTCCAACAGATCTGTGTCCTTCTTGTGCTGAGGACCCCAGACCTGGATGCAACATTCCAGCTGGGGTCTCTTGAGAACAGAATAGAGGGGTGGGAAATCATCTCCCTTCGACCTGCTGGCCACACTTCTGTTGATGCAGCCCAGGATATATTTGGCCTTCTGGGCTGCAAGTGTACACTGCTGTCTCACCCTGCGCACCTCAACAATGCAAAGAATTTTTCTGTTTCTGTTTTTGGCTTAATCAATTTAAGTACCAGTGAGAATTGCATGGAACATTTCCCCGAATAGGTTTCTTGGGAAGATCAAAGTCGCCGTTATCAAAGAAAATAAGACTTGCTAGACTGGATTTGACCACACATTTATTGGTTCTTGCCTTGGGCAGCAGATTCACAGTTCAGAGAAAAATGAAATCCTTAAAGTACATTTTGCCAGCTGAGAAAAGGTGAAAGAACAGAAAACCATTTGGAAAGGCAGGGCAAAATTTTTATTTTCCCAGATTTCTACCTGAAGATTAATGGGTGTTATATGGACTCTGTTCACAAAGCTAAACATCATTAAAATCAGCAACAAATATTTCAATAAATATTATATGATAAACTCTCATCCACAGCATAAATAATGTCTGTGACTTTATGAAATATCAATTCTGCGGGTTAAACATATGCATTTGAAAGTAAATTTTATCTCTGTTTGAAGCATGCAGCTCTTTAATTGGGTATCAGCTTACTTTCATTTTCAGCGCAAGTTCTGCCCTGCTAGAGACCTGAACCTTACTTTCCTATGAAATCTGTACTTTGCATATGTTGGAGTCAAAATTACCCTGATGAATGTAGCAGAATACTGAGACAATGTCATAAGGGATAACTCATCACCTTTCTAACCAAATGATTGAACTGAAGATAAAGGTTCTTCCATACAGAAATTGATAACCATACCTGGATAAGAGAAAAAAAGTAAATCTAATTTTTCAAGTGCAAAATAACACTAAATAAACAAAATAAAACAAACAAACAAACAAACAAACAAATTAGAAAGTGCAGACAAATCCTTAAAGTCTGAAAGTCAGCTGTTCCAACTTTTGTCCTTATAGTACTGAAACCATTTTGCTATATGCAAATAAGGAAGCCATTTTTTTGGTTCTTCATGACAAAGTTGTTTATATCCAAGATCAAATTTTCCAGCAGCTGAAATGGATAAAGAGAAGGTTCATTATCATGTCAGCTCTAACAAAATAAACTTTTCTAACAAACTAATGCTACTACAATTTGAAATTCTTCTAGCTGATGTAACAGACTCCCAGGATTCAATTAGCAACAGCAAGGGCTGGGTTCAATTTCTAGGGGTCACATCAAATTGAGCCCCCATCTAAAAACCTGAGAAAATTAAATTAAACTGTCTGGGTGCTCAGTGATCTGTACTTCTCCACTCTCAAATGATGAATCAACCGGCTTAATGAAACGATAAGGTGTTGAAGAGAGTGAAACAAGAGGAAAACAGGCATATAGAGAGCCCAGCAGACTACTTGGCTATCTCTTTGCTAAACAAGAGATAGCTTTCCCTTTTGTTGACAAGAGAACTACTGCAGTAGCCGATGTCCTTGAAACCTTCTCCCGTAACAAGCAAATATTTACACTGTTTGCCAAATTTGCTGGTTGTATCACCTATTCTGGTAGGTAGTTGGACCTCAGTTATTATCCAACTGCCCCAGTCCTGCGAGATGTGCGCTGACTGCTCCTGTGGCCTTTATTTCTGCAGTGTTTTCTGGTCTTTACCAGGTCACATAGTACAGAATGTAGTGCCTTCATAAGCCATTTCAGTCCAACGGCCTGGCAACTAGAACAATTTTCAGGAAGATGGGCGAAGCATGTTTGAAAATTCATAGGCAGAGTGAGACAGCAAACTCAGGCCTCCCATGTTCAGCGTATTTACTGGTGCTATTCAGTTGTCAATTGTACAAAAGCAGCAGTCACACCCTACTTCCCCAACTGTAAAAGAAGTGAGGAAGGAAGTCCTCTGTGGAGAGTTTTGGTCTAGGGCCAACAGAGTCATCAAGGAAGTTCTTCTTTGTCTTGGGTAGTGCAACCAGGCACTCATTTGCAGCCTTTTGCACTTGCCAGCTTTCAGGAGCTTTTAGTGAGGTCCTCACTGTTCTGGTTCTTATGACTTCTAGTGTAAAGCACCAAACTTTCTTCTAGCATCACTAAAGTAATAAAAGCATCTAATGCAGAGTCTGGATGCCACCTTCAGTGCCAGAAACCCAGAGGCTTACATTAAAAAGACTAGCATGAAGCCTCTTTGTAGAACTAACCTTAGGTTCAGATCATTTATGGAGCCCTACTAATCCCAAATCTTTAAAAGAGCTTCTAATCTGCTCAGTGTATTGGTTTCTTTCATCTGAAGGCATTAAACTCTCTAGGCAATTACTAGCCCAGGGAGGTATTTATCTCTATTATCAATGAAGATATGAAATGTTAATGAACAATGTATGTCAAATAGCAATTTGAAATCAGTAGGTTATTGTGAAAAATATAGCTCCCAGCCCACACCTCTAAAGAAAAGCAATGCACCCTGAGTGATTCTGGTAACTAATCAAATATGTCCCACGTGCTGTAGTAAGACCTGTAGCAAGATCTCTATTTAATAAGGCCACACATAGAAAGGCAATATCAGCTTTATCCTAGGTGGCAGCTGTATTTATCAAAGCCAATGTCTGCAGACTCAGAAACTACTTTTATTCTGCAAAAGCAATTATTCATTTATTCATTTGGGTCCTGACTATATTTTATCACTTACACATTTGGCTGCATGAAATGTGATAGTTAAGTCTAAAACATTCTAAAGTGCTGGCAAAGAATTCCCAACTATTAATGCTCCTTCAAAGCATTGCATAACCTTACCATGCCTTCAAAATTTTAATAATAAACATGATGGCATTATTAGAAATATAACAGAATACCTCAAATCTGTGGCACATTCAGAAAAATAAGGGTCTCACCATTAAAGTTATTTGATACTGGTTCCTCTGACCTGTCCAAAAGTGAAACATTTTTCATGGGAGTAAGACCTACCACTCGTAAGTGAAATTTCAGGGTTTTTAGATAGATGCAATAAATACTTTTACTATCTCATTTCTATATGCCTTTCTCTATCAGATTAAAATATTGGCTTCGGTTTTTTTTTTCTCCTAGCTAGCCCCTCAGGGAGTGAGATACTTAGTTACAGTCTGACCTGGGCTATGGCTTTTTGCATCTAAACTAAAACTCTTTGACTTCTTTCATGGTCTTTGAAGAGACACAGTGAAAAATAGCAGTTCTATTAGTTGTAGTTTTTGTTCTAAAGAAGATAATAGGTGAGTTAATAATGCAATGTTATCCAAAAGAAATACGTGCAAAATTCTCTAGGTGTGATTGAACAGAAGAGAGGGTAAGCAACCAGTGTATAGGCACACACCTACAGAAAAGGTATAGCAGTTAAAATGAATTGCTAAACAAAAATTGTTTCAGGACCGTGCACCTACTCAAATTTTGAACAAAAATGCAAGATAAAAGCTACTTTCTATTTGAAGTCTAGAATAAGAAGGGACTTTCCTAACATTGCTGGGATAATAAAGAATTATCAAGTCAGATGAGCACCTGTAGGACATGCAGCAGGACATGACCAGTCACCTACAGGGATTCAGGGTTCTGTGCGTGTTCCAGTGAAGAGGAAATATTCGAAAAAAATCAATGGAAAACCCAAAAACCCCAATGAATATCTACTGAGCATAGAAAAGGCTGAGATACCAATTTTTAAATAGAAGATATTTTCAGATAAATGGCAAAATATATCTGTAGCACTAAAGCACAGCTGTCTAAATTTCAAGATTGATTGAGCTACTGGAAGAAAAATTTGCTAGAATATTTTTACATGGCTAAATAAATTATACTTCCTTATGTTGGCATTAGGACTACTGTGACTGGTTTGGGCATAATGAAAGAAAACCCCCAAATTTTAAGGCTTAAAGGTCTGTCCAAATTTAATCTTGAATAGCTGACTTTTAGCAACCCAGTAAAGTAAGAGTATATAAGAATGAGATAGTTTTTACAGTCTTGACAGAAGTTTGCCAGTGCCATTAATAAAGCAGAGTTTTACATGTTATAGCAATTATGATTTTAAAAAAAATTTCTGGAGCATTAAAATATATCTCTTGAGACTGTATATGAGTAATTTTTAAAATATGCAATAGAGCTTTGTCTCTCTTCCTGTCCTATGGAACTGAGGTCAACCCTGATGTAGTGAGGAGTGGCCCTAATTTTCGTTTGCAGTGCTATAGACAGAACTTGATCTGCAGGGAATAAATATACTGTGGACTCCAAAGAGAGGGGAAAAAAAAAGGCAAGTGGGGAATTGCACACATTTATAAATATCTCTGAAAACAAGTGATGATGTTGAGTGCAACTGAAAAAGTAACAAATTTTTAAAATTTTTTACTATCAATGAAATTCACTCTGAGAGTGCCTGGACAAAGAATGAGGTTCTGGAAGAAAAGAAAATAAAAAGCAAAATATAATCTTACCTTAAAGATGGAGACAAGGAAAGGACAGGATATTAAAGACCTATGCAGCTTTATTCTAATTCTTCAGAAACCAGGCAGGTAGGAAAGCGCCTGGATGAAAGCACAGCAAGCAACATTCAAAATCAAGTTTTCAAGACTAAATTATGTCAAGCCTTTGTACTTTCCTTGCAGAAGCAGGTAACAGGCCATGAAGATAGAGGAAGAGCAGTAAATATATAGAGAGTTTGGTAAGACTTTGGCAGGGCTGTACAAGGCAATTTACCAGCTGACTGTGAAAACATGAATCAGATAACAGAAATAGAAAACTGAGTAGAAACCTGTATTAACAGCATGATTGTCAAGGAATCGCTCTTAAAACAGAAGGATGTGGCAAAGATATCTATTTAGGTCCAGTAGGTCCTGAACAAAACAGTATTTCCACTAACAGCCTGGAAAATGGAATGAAGAAATTGCTAATGACATCTACGCAGAGCACCAGGCTCCGTCTGGCTGTAAGCAGATTGGGGAACAGATTTCAAACTCGAAGTGGCTGTGACAGACAGGTTTCACTCCACTGAAGGCAGGTGCAAGTTCTTCCACCTTAGGCAAGAGTAATGAACTAAATGAACCTGAGTGGGGAAGAGCTGGAAGAGAGGGCAGACTGCCAGACACCAACAAGAGGTGGAAAACGCAAACACAAATTCTGACTTTAACAAAGTTATAATCCATGAGACAGGTGGAATAACTTGTTCTGAATCTGCTAGAGTTATTGAAACCTCAGTAATTCGCAGAAGACATTGATTCATTAGAAAAAGATCCAGAGACTGAGAACAACCAGCAGTCTCAAAAGGGTGACTTATAAGAAAGATGGAGAGATCTAAAATGATTTAATTTTTCCATTTAGAGAAAATTTCCCACATTCATATATATATTTGGTCTTTCAGCTGAATAATTTTATCAGCCACGGGGAGGACATTTATAATAGTACAAACTACTACAATTTTTTTATTATTACTAACCTTTTCTACTTCACTTCTTAGTTTACATTTTTCAGTTGTGGCAAAATGTGTGAATACTCTGTCACAAAAGATTAAAACAAAAATGGCAAGCAAAAAGACTGAGGTATATTTTCACATCTCATAATTGTTAAATATGACTTTTTTGATAGTCTGAGATTCACAGATCTGGAAAAAGCCTTTATTTCACTTTTTGGAATACATGGCCCAAGTTCTTTGGTTAGAAAAAATTCTTGTAACTCCATTGCCTGAACCTACTAGGAAAAAACAAGATAAATAACATGTATTCATTTATTAATGGTTCTTGCTTGCATCAGTAAAAAGCTTTATATAATTAAGATCATTGTATCTTTTTGTTTAAAAAGAGAAAAATAAAATTAATGTTGCTGGGATAAACACACAGAAAGAATCATTGAACTGTATTTGGCATCTGGTAACTTAGAAGAATGTGATGCTACATCTCCCTGAAGAAATAATTTTCAAATTATCATAACTAAACTGGACTAAATAACTACTGCCCCACTTGGACTTACAGAAAGGAGTAGAAACACTGAGTATAGGTCCTTTTTATCTTGTGCAGACCCCCTGAGAATGTTGTCTCTTTCATTTATCCTTTGGCAGGTCTTGTCATGCCAATAAAATGTTACTGCTTGAGTTGAACTGAGCAATGGACTTTGCCATCCATGAAGGATTAAACAGGTGTAGAGCATTTATGAAGATATCCAGTTGCTATTGGAGCCCATCTGTACTGGAGATTCCCTAAATATTTTGGATCAGCTGGACTTTGGTAGCAGGCCGGAGGCAGGACCAGATCATCTGTTAGCACAATCTGGTTGCAAATCCTTTGCTATAAATCGTTTCCTCTGGTGATGCTCTAGCTGTAGGAAGAGAATGGGGCTGAACAGATATTCCCAGAATGACACTGATTCCCTGCACCCATGTATGTCCTTAGAGTGAGACCACATACTGATTTCTGGTCTGGGTCTTAGAATGAGTTGTGAGTTCTGCAGGACTAGACAAATATAAATTTTCTTCCCCAAAAACATTAAAAAAACCTCCCATTAATTTCCATGCTGGAAACACATGGTTGCAAGTACACAATTTGTGTAAAAAATCCTTACCATTTATTAGAGTTATTTACATGTCCTCCTAATTTTTGTACAATTATGAAATTCCTAAGAGATAGAGAACAAATGCAATTGTCATAGGCTATCAAGTGCTATGAATTCAGTAGAGTGAATCTTAGTAGGTATGAAAAATATGGAACTTTGTAGCACAGTAGAATATATGGTAAAATCAGCAGTCCCATTTTTTTACTGCATAAGCTATCTGACACTATGCTCTGTAGATGTTTTTTCAAAACAGAGATTGTGACTTTCTCTGCACTGACTAAATTAATCCTCCTAATCCAATGGTTGTTCTGATCCTCTGAGGAGAGGACTAGATTAATAAAATCGCTCCTCCAGTGTTTCCCTGTTATTCTTGCAATCCATCTGATTCTAGGGATCAAAGCAAGGAGAGCACAGGGGTCCAAATAAACACGACTGAATATTTCTCTGGAAGTCCTTTGCTGTCTGTTTTTTGCTGATTCTTACACTTAGCACCAAACCAGAGAAGGAAAAAAGCACTGTGGTTTCTGTTTTACTAGTGTATTTCATTTATACATATATTTCTATCACTCACATAACTGTGACTTTTCTGGAAATAATTACTTGGTCAAGACATTCGTGATCCTCACCATCAGCACATTGCAGATCATCGGTCTTTACTAATGGAAACATGTACATAATACATTGATTATTCATGACCTGCTTCAATGAAGACTTTGTGGACACAATTTTCCATTAAGCAAATGGATTCATGGCTCATTTGGATTAGACATATAACTTCATCCTTATTAAAGTGATTGGTTTCTATCTGCCTCCCTTTCCTTCATGGGTTCAAAACCCCCACATATACTTTTACATTTTTAATTTCTCTTTGCCACTAACCTTCCCCTCTGTTTATCAGACAGATTACCCTTCTTTCTCTTTGTCTTTCTCAGCACTGTAGATTTATATCTGAACTTAATCTTTCATTTGTTTTTTTAATACTTGAATTTTAAATTATCTTAAATTTTAAATTATCTTGAATTTTAAATTAATTTGAAAAATAGGTATATCATTGGATCTTTCTACTCCTGTAATAATTCCCATAAAATTAATGTTTTCTACATCGTCACCTCACTGCCTGCATCCTTCCCTGTTAATTATCATATTTTTTCACCTCCCACTCTTCCACTTTTTGCTCTACTGCTCCATTCATACCTATGTGCCTTAATCTCTCTCTTTAATCCTTTATATATTATAGCAGCACAAACATTCTACACAATGTGCCATTCCATGTTTTCCTTAGTGACCAGATTCTCAGTTAAATTTCCGACTCTCTAAATTATTCACAAACATGACTTGTTCCCAGTTTAAAAGTGGGAAAAATCTTAGACAAGTATACCACAAACAGCTTTCATGGTGGTAGTTCTTCCCTCCTTTATGCATTATTCTCTAGAAGTCTGTACTGTCTTTTCTTTCCAAATTTTTCTCCTGTTCTGGTTGCACAAATCTTTTCATATGCCTCCTTCAGTTTTGTGTCACCTAACTTGTTTTCTGTCCAAAATATTATCTCCTTGATGTCAGAGACTTAATATTGCCAGACACCTCAGGTGTTTACCAGCCTTTTTTTATCCTCAGAAGTGGATATCCAAAAAGTCTAGATCAGTTTATTTCTGTTATCTCTGTGTTTACTTTGTCTTTGTCTTAGTTCACAAGGCAGTTAGCTCCTCAACTCTCCATACCTTTGCTTTTTTCTTTTAGCCCCACTTCCCACCTTATTCCTTCCAGAAGGCCTCTGTTGTACTGATACATCTCATCTTCCTCTGCCAGCTTTATAGACCAGTTTTAAATTCTCCTGTCATCCTCTCCTATGTGCTATTCTTTGTACCTCCTTTGCTATCAGATTGCATGTCTTTAACTCCCTGCTCTAGTTAACTGAAGTTACATATTTATTTCTGTGTTAAATCCTAACTGATTTTCTCACTACATTTAATTCTTTTCTCTGCATTTATCCAATTTAAAACCTGCTAATTAGAAGGTTTTGGCATCAGTTTAAGATTCTAAAATGCTGTCAAATGGGAAACACTCCCATTGTATTTCCTCACTAGAGTTTTGGTCCTCAGAAACCTTTAGCTTTCTAGGTGCTCTCTAATATATTCACACAACATTTTTACGAATAAATTATGCAAAAGAGCAGTGAGTACTGTTGATAACAAAAGTCAGTGACCCTTAATGACTATCCACAGGCATATATCTATTGCTTGCTCATGCTATAGACACGTCACTTGGGGTGTAACACTGGAATATCATTGTCCAATATTTGAGTTGACATCTCTATGGCACTTGTAACAGTAATATTTTAATCATATTGGGGAGTATGTATATGTTTTGCACAGATGGCTGTCTGTTCACTATATGTGCTTATTCTATATAGGCTTATAAACCTATAATTATTGATGAGAGAGAGCTGAGTCTAGAGAGGATTCAGAGCACTTGAGCTAATCTTGACTCTGAATCGCCTATTTAATTAGACTCCCAAAATTAGTCTGGGTAAACATTATGAACAGGGTTTCCAGAAGACAATTGTACTTGCGTATATTTAAGGAAGAATATGTAAAGGCCTGCAGGGCGAATCATAATTAGAAACTTACTACGTCTGAAGATCTATAAGAATATTTGCTGAAAAAAAAGATACTAGTAAAGAAGACAGTCCTTTCTTACGACATCTTACTCCTAGTGATAGATATCAAATAATTGAAGTAAAAGAAGTCTGTATATTTGCCTGCTCTAAAACTTCTTGAATGAAAATATCGAATTAATCACATTTAATGCTATCAAAGTTTGTGAGTTTAGGAAATCTTAATTAATGTCAGCAGAAAACTTTCTAACAGAAAAATGTCAACGTTTTCATTTCTCTCTTGAATTGATCTCACTCTCATGCAGGAAATGCCAGAATATCTAAATATAAATGTATAAATATTGACAATTTTCAAAGTTTTTGTCATCCTACACCTAATGAACATGAATGACAGTGAATTCATGAGTCCTAAGCAGGCCTAGAGGGGCTTTTTCATCTCTGCTGTGTAACCTGGTGAAGTTCTAACATTTCCAAAATTTATCAGGTGAATAATCTTCTCTCATGAAATCAAGTCTATTAAAGAATGGCAAGTCTTCAAAATTTTGTGATACCCTAATAACATTTGTAATATTAATGCTTAATAAGGATGCCACTAATAAATACATATCTAATGCTATTTTTAGTAAACAGTTATGTGAAATAAATTATGATATATATGTCAATTAGCACTTCAAAAATAATGGATGTGTTTGAAGCTGAAATAGAACTCAGGTTATTTTTCTCTACAAGACGATGAATATTTGTCCTTTAATTGTTGTGCTAAATAGTTTCTATCCATGTGTCAGGCCTTTGCAAGAAACAGTTTCTGATGAGAAAAACTATAGACAGTAGCTTGAAATGTACTTACAAATAGTGTGAAAAAAAATTACTTATGATTCAAAGATAAGTTAGCAATTCTCACTGCTTTGCATTTTTTTTTATCATTTGATATAAAACTTTCCTCTGCAGACAACTTCTTAGGTCAGAATCCCATGAAAATCTTTCTCATCTTGAGGCTGCAGAGCACAGCCTGAAGACCGGAGAGCCTGAACATACCTTAAAGATTCAAAACTAGAAAGCCAGGGCAAAAGATCCTGAATTTATTTTGTCATTCTGAGCTTATCCTCTGTGACTGTTGTCAACATAGCATTTCTATGTCCCCTAAAGCATAACCACGGACAGTGACACCATAACTGACTACATGGCTTCACTCTTGAACCTGGACACACTCAGTCAGGCTTTGAACTGGACTAAATGCCAGCTTGAGAACTAGAGAAAAACTGCATTCCCAGTTAAGCACTGCAGACCTTTTACAGTATGGGGACAGGAAAGAAGGTAGGGACATGCTCTGTATGAGAAGAGAGAGCTGGGTAGGGAAAGGCAAGAACCTTGCCTTTTTAACTTGCCCAGCATCACTGACTTTGTGGAGTAGGTTCAGGGGGTGCACTGGTGATATTTGATAGTCAAATAACCTTTAAAAGAGATTCTATCTTCAAAGAGCATTTTTATTATATCCCTGAAATAGTGACCTTCTGGTTTTGGTAGAGGCAGACACAGGGAGTGGGGAAGGGTGCATTTGATAAATATTCTTTTGATTTTTTAATTTCTGCAGTTGTTGTTTTGTTTTCAAATATTTTCTTGTTTTCTTTGAAGTCTTTCAGACACATTTGGTACAGAGATATTGTATAAAAGAAAAAAAATGAAGTTTAGTCTGAGTGAAATGTGTTTTGGAAAGGTATGATGACATGCATATATTTATGTTTAGAAATTACTCTAATTTGAAGAGACTGCCTTGATACTACATCAGTAAAAAGTAACACTGAAGAGACAGAATGATGTTACCTTGCCAAGTTTCAGAAAAAAATGTAAGCGATCTGTTTCCTAAGACTAACGATTGAATTTGTAGATATTAATTAGCTGTGCAAATATTTCTGTGCTTTTTTCCTAAACTGCTGTTTTAACATTTCCTAGAGGAATCACACTGAAGTTCTGCAAAGTCTGTAGACCATTTATTTTGGAAAATAATTTTATGATTCATTAAAATGCTTCTGAAATTCTCTGCATACAGTATCACACTGCTATAAAAGGCCACAATTTGTATGCCTTTAAAATTAGGAGAAATATTTTCCTCATTCACAGTCTTTTTTATTTTGTCTCTTAGAGTTTCTCTTTATAAATATGCTTATATGGGCATTACATGCACATCTGTGTATGAATGTGTATATATATACATACATGTGTGTGTGTTTGTGTACATGGGTATGAATTTATACACTGCTCACACACATGTATCACACATATGGAAGATGCATAATGAGAAGTCCAGGCTAGAATGGCAAATATGGAGAAAATATGTCAAATAATGAGAGAAATCATGCAGCAGATGACAGTGGGTTAAAATACTAACTTATAGATGATGTGTTGTGTGTGAATCATCTAATATTTGTAAGTTCACAGCAGGCACATCCTCTAGTCTATGGCAGAAAGCTTTATTGAGTCACAGAGGAATAGCAAATGCTACCTGAGGCAGCAGTTCCTCCAAAATGCTGTTGATATCAGAAGAAAATAAAGAAAATCTCATTGTTAGATATGATTTGTGATACAATTCCTCTCGTGTGCTGAGTATTAAGGTATTTTAAAGCAAGAGATCTTTTCTGTCCAGAGAAAATATGTAAGGAACACTTCTTCTTGTAACAAAATCAGTCTTGAAAATTTGAGATTTCACAGCCCATTAACCTGCTATTAAAGACCATGACAGGATTTCTTTCAGAAATGAACTTTGCATTGTGCAAGAAGTTAGCTGTGATACCAGAAAGGGAGAGGAGAAAAAACCCTCACCCAAAACAACAAAAAAATAAGGTCCACAACACGATTCTTATCAAAGTCCATGCTATTAAAGAAATGAAATTGCAGCTATACAAAGCTGAAGATACCAATTATGTGTAATGGTGCAGAACCAGGTTACATCAGCTTTGAATTTCAGGCAGTTCACATTCCATTTTACCTGCATTTGCAGAAAGTTGAGACAGTGTCAACTCCCACTTAGGATTCAGTTGATCACAGTGTTACAGAAAGTCAAACTGACAGTTAAGGGGAAGTGAAAGGTTCTGGGTCACGTCTCTGTTGGGTTTTAATTCATTCTCATTAGGAACAATAATACAACAAACTGTGTGTTAGATTTTGAAGCTGAAACACATGCATATGTATGGCATATAGTAAAATTATTTGTCTAGATATATGAAAGGTAAGTAAAAGAACTTTTGGATTAATTTCAGTAAGAAATATGTGCCTCTCTTCAAAGTGAGTCAGTTTAGCATCAGGTAATGTGTTGCCTGGGCTAGGTGAACCAGGCATGATAATACCATCAGGTGTGCTGTCTCTGTTAATTGTATTCATTTCAAAGGGAGCAATAAACATTAGGATGCTTTAGTTCAGTTCATTTCAATGGGAGCAATAAACATTAGTGGCCCTTTAGTGTCCCTTTCTGAAGGGTCCCACTTGACTAATTTTACTCTAATTCAAAGAGAAAAAACAGGAAGCATGATTAATTCAACACTTTGCATGGCAAAACATTCATTTTGAAGTTGTTTCCTCCAAAGAAAGTACTAATTACAGTAATAAAAATTAATATTCATTGCCATTCTAGATATGCCGCTATAGCACCAAAGCCTCAGGCCTATATAGGCTGACAAACTCACTGAAATAATACACCACAAAAAGGTTACTTCCTTAGGAATTTAAGTGACCATTTTCCTTTTTTCTGGGGGAGCAAAATGACGAACAGAGTGGTGGAGTGGTGTGGTGTGGCTGGTCCAACTTGAAGTGTTTGCCTGTCATTGTGGTTTGTTGCCTTGGGCTTGGGGGAAATTGGGCTCAAAGCAAAAAAAATGCTGGCGTGGCAATGCCCACCATTTTCCCCTTTGTCTTGGGAAGCTGTGTGTCTCTGGCTGTGGTAATATCTGGTTGGTATGACTTCGACAAACAATCACCTTCTTTTATGCTCAGTTGTTATTAATATTGTTGCTGTTACTGTTTTTGTTCCTCATCTCAATGATATATTTCTAGGAAATTGTTATCCCAGTCAATAATCTCGGCATGGGGGGAAAGGAAGCGGCTGCTCGGAGCCTAATTTCCCGCTAGTTATGAACCACAAGAAGTCACTATGGTGACTGAGGGACTGCAGCATCTCTGCTCTGAGGAAAGACTGAGACTGTTTAGCTTGGAGCAGAAAAGGCTCAGGGGGATCTTACCAATGTACAGAAATTCCTGAAGGAATTCGAAGAAGACAGGGCTAGGCTCTTTCCTGTGGTGCCCAGTGACAAGGCAAGAGGCAGTGGCCACAAACTGGAAAACAGGAGGATTCCTTTGAACAAGCAAACACTGTTACTTGAGAGTGATGGAGTACTGTGACAGGTTGCCCAAGGACATTGTGGAGTCTCCAGCTGTGGAGATATTCAGAATCTGTCTGGACATGGCCATGGGCAGCTGGCTGTAGATTGTCCTGCTGGAGCAGAGGATTGGACCAGATAACCTTCAGAGATCCCTGCCAACCTCCTCCAGCCTGTGCTTTTGTAATAGTTAAAATATTGCAGCTCCACTTTAGTCACAGATTCAAAATACCGCACCACCCCAGAGGGCACCCAGTGGGCTGCTATGAAGAAAGCTAACTCTATTTCAACCAGATAGGGCAAAATGCTGTAAGCAAACTCCATCCAAAGTTAGCATTTAGGCACAGAAATCTTGAATTGCGATAGTGAAGTTTATAAGATAGAAGGAGGAAGGGAAGGAGAGAAGGAAGGTGACAAAGACACTGTTAAGCAGTTTAAATAGTGAAACACTACCTGTTAGAAATGATATAATATTCATCCTTCTAGGAAAGAAAAAGACAACCACCCCAAACAGCAAGGAACTGAATCAAACCCTCTTGATAACTTGATCAACACTGTATGAGGGTTTTGTTGTTTTAGTTACACAAGGGTAGCAGATCCAGATAAATGTAGCACAGTTCTCATAGTTTAGTGATCTGTTTTCTGTCTGTTACGTTGCCTTTTTTAAAGCTTCTGCCAGCTGACAGACATCTGTTAAGGACTCATTTAGCTCCTGTTGAAGGTAATGGTTGACTTTTGGGGACTACAGCAGTACCATGACCTAGTATGTTATAATTTAAGGGTGAAACAATTTAATTTTGTTTCTTTGTCAAAAATGCCAAAAAATAGCTGTTTTATCATTTGATGTAGCATATATGGTATTTCATATTTACCATAATGCAGTTAAATAGGTGTTTGGTAAAGTTGATCTTGTTAAAGTTAATAGAAATCTTCTCATCAACTTCCCTTGGATCTGTTTTTAATCTCACTTCCTTTTATTTCTCATTTTAAGTGCATTAATATTACTTCAGGATAGGTCAAACACATCCAATCTATTTATCTATCAATTAATTCAATCCATCTGGCTTATAATAACAAAAACCCTCACCACAACAAAATATTTCATGAATATTAACTTTAAAATTTTGTGGCAAGATGTCAATTAAGAACTATATCCTGCTTCTAGCTTTTTCCTCCTAGGTCAGGCATTTTCATCCTATTTTACAGAGAGTTGCAAATGTCTATATCTGAGAAACGTGTTTTTCACATTTATGTTTGAGTAATTTTCTGTTACACTTTCAGTAATTTTTCAGTATGCATATACATTTTGACTATTTTCCTTCAAGTGTATATGTATGCTCTTCCTCATGTTGTGACTGCTGACATTGAGCTTCTGATTTCCAGGAAAATATATGAAATCACATTGGTATCTATTAGCATATATAACATCTCTAGACAAACATTTTAACTCAAGTAGACTGTGTATCCTTAGGTGGAAGAATAAATGCCTCAGTATGCTGTGATAAACTGTTTAATAAAATAAAAAAATAATGAAACCCTTCTTTTCAGTCCAGGCTGCTGTATTGCCATACATTTTATTGGTCTGAGAGGTAGAATTCTTGGCAGAGAAATCATCCCATGGGCCACATAAAGGGCACATGGTATAATTCAGCCTGGTGTAACTATAAATGACCAGAATATAGTCCGAAAGGTCTGCTCAATTCAATATCTGATTTATGCTTCGTGCCGTGGTGAGGAGATTTTGGAACTGACACAGACAGAGGGTGAGCTACATGCTGCAGTTGTAACTGTCCAGGTGAGATAGAGTACATGGAGCAGAAGCATTTCACAGTGATCTCTTCACGGCAAGACATTTATTTTAAAAATTCTTCAGGTAGCCATATGTGCCAGACATTTATAGAGGTGCATGCTATCTGCTACATTTTGAATAAAAGTGTATTTTTCTCTGGTGACATTTATCTGTGGAATTCCTTATAAAAACAAGGGGAAGGTCAAGTCTGTTGAAAGTGTGGTTAATGACAAGCTATGCAAATAGGGTAGAACGGAGGAGAATTTTGTCTTTTTTTTTTATGCACTAGCAGGAGCTATTGCACAGATGATCTGACTTTACTGGATTTGGTTAGAAGATTCTCCTCTCATTCTTCTACTGTCCTTGGATTCATCACACATGCAGAATTTACACTTCATAACAAATATAATATAGATGGCAAACAATTTCTTAGTACTTTTCAGAAATAAAATATGAACCATTAGAAATATGCTTTTACCTTTATTCTAGACAGAAAAACAGTATTTTGGAAAACAAAAGCTGGTTTTTAAAAAGAAAAAGTCCCCTAAAGTGATTCTTTACTCTGGAAAACATGTATCTACTTGAATCATGTATAAACTTTTTCCTTGTAGAAATATTTAATAGTATACAAAAGGACTTACTATTCACTTCTTGAACGTTCAGTAAATCAGCTTGTCTTGACTGAAAATATAAAGCGTAAAATAGTGTTTATCAGTGCTTAGATTAAAGAATACATGGATTATTTTAGTATATAGAAATGCAGTAAGCTTAACTAATAAGGAGATGTTTAAAAAAAGCAAAAAATTAAACGTTTTTTCCTGCCAAATTCCTTTTGGACCGACATTTTCCAATAATGATATTTTGTTGGAATGATTGTGCACTGTCAATTATTTTCCTTTTTACATAGTGTTTATTCATGTGTTTTAGCAACCCATCTTATTTGCATCTTTCCTGGCACCTGAACATGTAGATTGTTATGAATTGTAAGACTTATCTGAAAGAGACTGAAATCCTAAATTTTAGATAATTTCTGACTTATAGATCAAGTTTAGTGCAAGTAGACACGACAGACTGATTTTGTTTAGGTTTTTGGGGTTTTTTTGTTTGTATTTCAGTTTCCCAGACTCCTATTTTTAGCGATAATGGGTTTTATTAATTAAAACCCAACAAACCTATTTCTGTTTCTCAAATAAGTCAAGATTTCTCTATGACCTTGCAAACACTTTTTGGATATCCTGTCATCCTGAGCTGTGATATTTGTTGTAAAAAATTTGTTCAAACATTTGTATTGAACAACTCTTCACTACAAAAAGCTCTAAGACTATTATTTGATAAGGCGAAGTATCACATAAAATCTTTATTTCCCTTTAGATTATGGTATTTTCCCTGAGAAATTTCAGTTTTTATGTAGATATGACAGAAGTCTTAAAAATTCCCCAGGTTTCTTGATACTTTTTGTATCTGCAAACTTCAGAACAACACAGAATGGTTCTTTCTACTTACGTCTCCTAATTTCTTTTTCTTTTTTTTTGGTGGCCATTTCAGTGGAGACTCAATAGTGTATAATGTTAGTGGTCAATAGCCCATGTTTGTGTCAAACTTTTGCCTCAGAAGACTGACAGCCAGAGGGTTAATAGACATTGCCAGACATTTGTACATTTGCCATTCTTTTAAGCAATGGACAAGAACTAAGAGAATACTATCTAAATTTTTGCAATAAACATATCTAATGGAGTTTTAAAGATATTTAAATTATGTCTAAGTAGATCTCTAAACTCATTTAACAAACAAATGACTGCTAACGCTTTAGATAAAAGGACTGCTGTATTGGGTAATGTTCTTTGAAGGGCAAGTAATACGGGTCAATAGAAAATACTCTATCACATTATTTAACAGTTTATGTTTTATTTTACCTTAAGCATTTTGAGGGTGTATTGTTTATTGTGTACTTTCTTCATCCACAAATCAAAGCTGCAGAAAACATTATTGTGGAGACTTCATGGCAAGAAACTTTGCACTGCTGATTATGTTTCTAGCAGGAAAAAAAAATATGTACAGGTCTTTTCAGGAGTCTTGTTTCATTAAATGCAATGGTAAAAAATTTAATAATAACAGTAATAATGGTGTGGATGGACTCATGCAGCTAGAGATTGCATTAACACTTGCTCTGCATAAATATTTCTGGAAGGAATACAAGACTCATGGCCTTGATTTTGAAATTTTTTAGTATTTTGTTTGCATACCTTCCAGAAGAGAAACTGAAGTAATAGTTCAGAAAATTGATCATAGATAATTGATTCAGATGGGGAAATGTGAAGCTTTTTTACCAGTTTTATCCATCTATCTCAATAATACACCAGCTGTAATTAATTTTATGTAACTTTATCCATCTGTAAATTAGTTATTACTTCTTACCTCATGTTAGCTATGTACAATATAGAAATTTTAATCAGCGCTAGATGATATAGTTTTTATATAGTCAATAGAAATCTAACCAACTCTCTTGCTTTAGTATGTGATTCATCACACCTTAAAAAAAAAAAAAGTATATTTGATTAGAAAACTTATACACTAAACTATTAGCAGGTAGAGATTTCTCTCCAGTGGGTATAAGTGAAAGCTTAACAACTGCCTTAAACCTGAAGCCTGAGGTCTGGATGAAGATGAATTTTAACACAAACTATTAACCACAGCAGGGGAAGTCTCTCTCAGAGACAGAATCATTTCACTAGCTCCTTTGTAAGTGCTAATAAAGGCAAAAAAACAAATTAGCTGGTACACTAGAGAAGAGAATATACTAATTAACACACAGTTTGGCATATACTTGACTAACAGTTCCAGTAGTATACAAACAATTTTGCTTAAATAGGAAAAAAATTACCACATCATCACTATTACAACAGTTGCAGAGGAGATATTAAAGTAACACTCACCTAGATGTTCCTTTATACAGATTTGTTTCACTTTGTTAGCTTGCCACTTAAAAGTATTTAGAGAGTACATCCTTAACACAGTCCTTAGAAAAGTAGTCATATTTATGTGGCTTTTTTTTCCACTGCCATGTAATCTTTATAACTGCATCTGTAAACATGGCAACTATGGTTGCAAACAGCAGATTAAATATTTCAACCATAATCTATATTTGCTGGCTCCTGCTAAATTTATTGCAGTTTAATAGGAAATTTCTTTGTACACTTTTGCTGCCTCTTACTCTCCTGCTCTTCACATCCCTGTAACCTGCCAAAAAGAAGGAACAATCACCTCTTTTCTCACAGTCATACGGCCAGTCACCTACACAAACCATTGCTGTGCATAGACTACATGACAGCTACACGTCATGCTTCTTTCCGCTAGTCTCCTTTATTTGCAAACCCTTAAAGAGGTTCTTGTTCACCTTAACTGTTTACCATATTAGAACACTTACCATAAAAAGGTCAGGTTTACATTTGTGTTGATATTTGTTGTAAAAAAAGCTAAGTAGACTCAAAATATTTGCTTGATGATACTTTCCTTCACGTTATGTGACATGCAGGGAACGGATGAATGTATGTATAATTGTGTGTTAGAAAGTGGCATCATGAGTATAACACTGGCAAAACATAAAAAGAGTGGAAAAGAACAAGCAGCAGAACATGCTTGTCAAAGTGTTCTAGTGCCATAACGCAGAGGAATTCAGAACTATTCCAAGGTGAGAGTATTGCTATCTACAGCAGACCCTGAGCAGTAGGTGTAAGTTGCACTGCAGCAGGGTGAAGTGTGCTGTTGACATCAGGACTTCAGTATAAAGTATTAAGCAAGTTGGCAAAGGTTGCCAACAAATCATGAGCAAACTAGAAGTGATTTGAAATGGTACCTGCTCATGAGCCCAGGTCGGGGGAGAAATACAATATCTTTTACAGTTTAGTATCACAGAAGGTATGAATTACCAATGCAAGAGCTCTGCGGGAGTCGTGGCCAAAGAAGAAAAAAAACATGCCTGAAGTTTACATGGACACAGGATTGCAAATGGATTCTTTTTTAAGAGGTAACAAAATTCATGCTGAAAACCCAAAGGATGGATAATATCTAATTACATTTGAGAACTGCTAGATGTGATGTTTGCTGAGAGTACAGCCTACAGCGTAAGGCAATGTCACAACAAGGGTTTGCCAGAGTGCTCAATCTCTGTTTTGCTGCCTGAAATTGGTGTGAGGAACATGCTGAAAAGCAAGCAGTGAACCGAGCTGCTAAAACTGTCTTTGCCTGGAATGCATGGATCTTTAAGTTATGCATATTTTTTAGTGTGTCAACACACATCAAAATATGGAGAAGAGCAGTACAGTTCAGCCACATGAATGGTCATTAAACTGGAAAGATGCATGCTCTGTTTTGTCCTTTGGAATGGGAATGTTGCTCTGCTGCTTTTATTGTCAGCCCTACTGCCTCACACACCCTTGCAGCTGTGAGTTGCTTGTGTTCTCTAGTTTCAGACCTGGTAGGTAAAATCTTGCTCTGCTGAAAACAACAGGAGTTTAGCTATTGATTTCTGTGACTTTCTCTAAATTGGTTGTCCAAGGACTTCTGTATGCTGGGTGGAGCTCTATGTGCTGACTGCTCGCTGACCTTTTTTCCCAGCAAAGGAAAGCCAGGAATGCTGCCAGCCAGTCTTATATCAGCCTTGTTTTTTTGAATTAAATTTTACATATTGAACCATTGCACTCCTTTTCCAGGTCTCTGATTTTCTGCTTGGTCAAGATGTGATCAATGAGGTTAAACTTTTGCTATAGGATTAAATCCTCTAAGTGCAATCTGCAGACACTTGCAATGCATAGACATGCTTGCATTTTGATTATTTGTTATGCAATTTTCTCATCTCTTTTTATTTCATACAGAGAAAATATCAGAGCCTGCTATAAGAAAAAAACCCTGAAACCTTACTCCGAGGACAAGGATGTGGAAAACTGAAACCAAATGCTTTAGGAATTCTTCCATTTACTGGCATGACAACCACACCTCTGAGATGCTGCATTGCCACTTATTTTAAACCTGGGTCAATGAGCACCTTCTTTGGCCAGACACCTGAAAATGCATTGCATACTCCTTTGGCAGAAATTCATGCTGTACCTAAAAGCAAGACTAGACCAGAATAAAAAGACTGATGGATAAGTTGGAGGGGATTTCCAGACTTACAAGACTGAAGGGGAAATGAGAAAATTCAAAACAGCATTTGTGAAATGATGTAAAGACAGTGATGTAAACATGTTTTTCACATCTTTTACAAGGTGCAGGACTGAAAAAATACAGAACTATATTTTGGCTTTAATGCTTTGGCCCAGCAGAGGCAGTCCAGTATAGGATTTTAATTTTCCAGGTTAAGCGGCGTAGAAAAACTAAGCTTTTGCATCAGCAAAAGGAAAGATCATAGATTATTACAGGACTGAGAAAGCATGCATGCCTAGATTCACCTGGAAAAGATTGAAAATGCTGTCCTTAATATACAGTTATGCACTCAGTGTACATAAAAAAAAAACCCAGAGAGAGTAAAGCAATATTTTCTTTAAGCAAGAGTTTTGAAAGGTTCTAAAATTTTCTTGTTAGTGTGAATTAATCATTTTAGTACATTATATTCCATGATGATCACTATTTATTTCTGTTGTTTCCACTCAGAAAAGCTAAATGTATTGGAACAGACTCCTCTTGCTGTGTTTGGCTTCTTTGAATTGTTGGACAGGTCTGAAAAGAAACTGGAAGCAGGCTGCTGTTGCCCATTCAAGATTTCCCCTGAGATGTGAAGAAAGGAAAATCTTGGAAAAGACAAAATAGTTGCTTTTGCATTTCCATGCATGTCAGGTTGGTGATTATTTTAGGAGTAACAAAAGTCTTGTCTGCTCTTGCTTGTCTCCCCTTCCCCACAGTGAGGATCCCCACATATTGAGAGCTGAGCAGCCTCCCCTTGAGGAGTCTGCTGAGTCACCAATAGATTTCCTCACTCACGCATTATCCCATGAGGACCAGATGACATGTTACATGCAAAAGGCTAGGACTGAAAGATTAAAGTAAGACATGTACAAAGCAATAGGGAAAATTATATTTTAATGGTTTCAACCCTGGCCACCCCTAGGCTTACTTCATTTAACATTCATAAAGATAAGATGTTTGTGAACTTGAACAGTGCATGTGCATTTAAAATAACGAGACATATCAAGTTGATCTGCACTAAATGATATCTAAGAAAGAAACAAAATATAAGTTGAAATGGATCTGTGCCACATTTGTGACAAACATTATAAATGTCCTCTCAAAAATATCTTTGCAGATTTTAAAACAATGATATCAAACTTTGGACAAAAATGGCATTAAATATGGATGAACAAATGAAACTTGAATCCGCTCCCCAGATATCTGCTTTCTAGCACATCTGTTTTCCTTTAGGTAAGACAAAAAGATTCTTACCACATCCCTTTTCAGCCCTTTAATGATGGAATTAATCCTTTGAAAGAAGACATTCATTTAAATGTATTTGTTATGTTAACCTAAAAAAAGTCTTCAAAACATTGAACAAGCATGCTTTTCCTGAAAGAATATACAGTTCAGCTTCTTCATGGAAAAAAACGTAAAATCACAATATCTTCAATATAATAGGGCATAGCTTAATACTCTAGTTGAATTCAATCACCAAATATCCAATAAAGAGTGATAATGTTAGATCTGATTTGGGCCCAAGAATACGGTTGATTTCCAGTCTTCAATTTAAGTATTTAGTAAAAACGTGTGATTATTCCCTTAGTGTTGTGTTTATAAGTCAGTAAACCTTATTTAATACTGCCTTAATACTTCAATTTTTTAAGAATTTGGTGGGGTTTTTTGCTTTTCAAATAGTTAAATGCATGTAAAAAAGACTCCATCTATTATAAAGACCATTTCTAAACAGAAAATAATATGGCAAAAATAAAATATGTTCATCCATCATGGACAATGAAACAAATTTTCAAATTGGCATTTTGTTTGGGAGAAGTTTTCTACAGAACTATAGCAAGAATTTAAATATTGAGAAAAAGCTGAAGCTGTCTGTAGCTTTTCCTTCTTTTTATTTCTAACACCGTTTTTACAGAAGTTCTTGTCTATTTGGAGCATACCAAGAAATGAGTTCTCTTTTGTATCATGTGAGGAGGAATTTTTCAGCTTTTAAATCTGATTTTTAAAAAAAACATTTGATGGTAGTGACAAATCATCTCCCTTAGGAGGAAATATGAAAGCCCTTTTTTGGTTTGAACTTCCAGTGCTCTGGTTTTCTTTCACAAACTACTAATTGAACTTTCAGAGCTCTAGAAAGATAGAGTTTCCCTTCAGTGTGACCTTAGAGGTGTACTTTAGTAAGTCACTATCTAAAAAACCTTGCAATACAAGCTTATTCTTAATATGCTACATCAAGCGATGATATCCCACTCTGATTTTAATTTCAAACTTAGGTAACACTTGAAAGGGGTAAAAAAATATCCAATCCTTTCCTCATTCTGGATCACCTTTTTTGAATTACTTGAGCCAGAGGTTGTCCCTAAAAATTTTTGCTTTGAATCAAATGAACACTCAAGAAAAAGAATATATATTTTTGGCCACTCTTTGTCAGACAGATGGAAAATGTGACTCTTAGTTGCATGCCACCTCAGTTACTGGACCACACAAGGCTTTTTAAGGTTTGAGCTGTCTTCTTACCAGCGCTGTATAAAATTTAATATAAGGTCTCCTTTCATAATCAGTACTTAGTCGTCAAATATATGTGCCAGTCTGGTAAGAAGTGAATAAAGCTGATGCAAAACCTATTTCAAGTGGGTATATCCAATACTAAATGTCACATTTTACTGGTTGACAAACATTATCACTTCATTTCACAGTACAGTAAATAACTCATAAGTCACTGGCTAATTTGATTGACAGTAGCCTTGGGCATTCTTTAAAAATCATTTAGAATACTGCACTGAGTCAGACTTTCAGGGTAATTGACCTCAACAATATGAAAAAAAGGTCCTGTAGTCTGCTTAAAATGAAGGGAAAGAGGGAAATCAAAAATGTGAGAACAATAAATTATAGAAATTTCTCATTTGAGTAAGTAACAGCTTTAATAGCTTTCTTTAAGAACTGAGTGCACTCAATTGAACATCTGCTTTCCAGCTGTGTATATTGATATATTACCAGGGTTTTATCCTCTTCTACTTTAAATATATCCATAAGTTTTTCAGAGCTCCACTACCTGACTTTCTGACAATGCCTTGATTGTGAAAGATATAAAAATGTCAAAAATTCTGTAGGCCATTTTATGCCCAGGATATTATTTTTCAATTGAATCCAAAGACAGATGTCTATGAACAATTAAACCATTCTCCAATCACACCTTGTTCCAGCTGGGATCATAGAATTAAAAGGAAATAAGCCATCATGATTCACTTATTGCAGGAGTACCTAGTGTTTCCTGTACTGCTGATAGATTCTTATTAAACAATTCTGTCGATGGAAAATGAGTATTGTCCGCTGCTTGAACTTCTAAAGTTAGTTCTTTGATATTAAATTTGATTTTCTTCTCTTATAATAATTCATACACTTAGTGACTGGCTTCAGAAATTCCCATTAGATGGAGATTATGTTATCTAAAGCTTACTAAATCCCACATCAGGTCTCAGGGAGTTTAGCTGTAATGTAAAACACTGAAAAGACCTGTAGTGAAAAGAGGAACTTGCTAATCAAAAAAACATAGCATGTTGACTCTTCCATTGAAGGAGATGAGGAAAATGTTTGCTTCTTTCCCCCCAAATTAATATTAAGTTTCCTTTTTCAGCTCCCTTTGCCACTGTTTCTTGCTTGGCAGCCACAAAGCTCAGACTTAGTAAATCTAAAGCAAGGGGGCACATAATCTGTGCCTATGAACCAAAACATCATCAGTGTGTTTATGTTTTAGTGTTTCAGAACAGCTATACTCCCATTCATGAGGGGAACATTTAATTTCTAGACTGTGCCCAGAAACGTTGCTAATAAAATATTTCTGCACTTTGTAGATAGAAAGTTTGTGACTTAGGTTATATATTTTGAAAGGAATATACACTCTCACCATTTCCCCTGGACACAATAGAGCAGACACAAGCAGCCTTTGTTTCAAAAAGATGTTGTAAAATTGAAGGGGAAAGCTACTGATTGATATGTTTAATTTTATTAAATGGTACCAAAGAAACATGATTGCATCTTTCAGAAGCACTAGCAATTAACAGGATGTGTTAAAGTGTGTGAGTAAATCTCTCAGTCTTGATAAGTTTTTGTAAAAGATTAACACATATTAAACTTCTGACTATGGAAATTGCAATCAAGTGAGAAGTTATTTCCTTTAAAATGTTGAGATTCTCAATACATCAGAAGAGACAATTGAAAGATAAATCCAAAAGACAGAGAGCTGATGCAAATGTGTTTCTTTGTACCATTGCAAATCTGTACTAGGTCCACTGGTTTATATTATACACTTCTTTTATATATTTATGCAAATACTTAACCTGAAAAAAAAAAAATACAAGGTCAGGTTCTGCTCACAGACCCCAGCCGAGCAAGTCCTTTAAGCATGTTCTTAAGTTCAGCAGAGGAATAATAACGCTGACATCAAGAAAACTCCACATATGTTTGAGTGATTTAAATGTTCACAGGTTCAGGGGAGTTTTATTAGGATCTATTCTCTTGCAGCAGCGAGCACTAACATGACTTTCGCTTTCCTTCCCATAGACCCAGGCAACTCTTTGCATTGGTATAAGTTTATACAACAGCAGTTATCCCTTGTGTCCATCCCATCCCATCTCACCCTGTCTGTGTCCCCCTGCTCTCCCTCCCTCCCTCTCCCTGACTTGTTGTATTTTATCCAACAATGCTGGGGCACACAGGCTCAGACATGTTTAAAAATCAAGAATAACATGAACATGTTATTTGACCAAATGTATAAGACAAAAGTTGTTCAACATCTGTCTTGCAGGAAGAAGTACTGAAGTAGCACTTCAAGAGAAATTAGATTCAGAAGAGTTAACAATTTATTCTAACTTTTTTACCTGTTTAATATTCCAGTTTATGGAAGGAAAAATCCTGATTTTCTTTTTAGGTACACAGGTTGTACTTTTTTTTTCATTTTTGAATTAAGGATAGAATTTAAAATGAAAAAAAAATTGGAACAAAACTTTCAAATTCTCCCTGTTCACTTCATCTCCACCTGGATCCAGCTAGGAGTTGAGTATTCACAATGCTGCTTTTTTAAAAGCCAGTCAAACTCAAATGAAGGGTCATTATAATGATATCGAATACTTCCATCCAGAGATTCCTGCATTTATCATGGAGTGTGTGTGGAGTTGTGGGGAATGGAAATACAGAAAATTAAAGCAAAGTATCAACATTCACACAACATATAAATGGCAGAAAAAAGAATTTCAGAATTCCTGAGATTTTAAAACACATACTAAACCTCAGACACTGCTTCAGCTCAAGAGGTTCAGCTGAATTTAAGGCTTCAGAGATTATACCTGGATTTTCAGTTGATTTGAAAGTTGTTCTCTCTAGATATGAAACACCTGAAAACGTCTGCTAAATGTGGAATAAATCTTGCTGACTGATGAAGGAAAGAATATTTTCTTAAGCAACTGCTTATTCTTTCCTCCAGATCTGTTATGTGTGATAACATTTTCAAATGCTAGTAATTTCTGCCCAATAATGGAGCTTCTTGTTCCAAAGATACAAAAATTGCATTGTTTGTATTTTACAAAGTGTATTGTGAGACACAAGGGTGGAACGTGTACTCTTCAGACACGAGTTGCCCTAAGCTTCCTCTGCAGAGCTCTTTTAGTTGAGTAAGGGAAATTTCCCAACAGGTTTACTGAGAGGTTAGATGTACTCACTCTCTCTAAAGTCTCTGCACATATTGCAATGTTATCATGGTGGACTTAAAAATCTTTCCTAAAATGCCAATACAAAGCAGAAGCTTTGTCTTATTTTAAATATTCTAATTTAAAATTTCTAATTTTAAATATTCATTAAATACAAAAATATATTTATTGAACTATTAGCATTTAAAATAATTTGCTCTCCCTCAGCATTAAAAGGCTTTAAATTTTCAAAATTAGCATCACTGAATTATATCGTTTGTAAGATCTGTCAAGAAATCATTGTTGATATTGGTTTGGATTACTGATAGAATGAAATTATATGAAAAAGCATAGATTTACATTTATCTGACTGAAAAGAGAGCGTCTGACAAATTTTTTCTAGTTTAACATCTGAAATCAGAATGGTGACATCCTAATTGGCATTCAGAGGAATACAGAGGTAGAGAAGTGTTGCTGCAGGAGTGAATGTTAAAAGTGCGAAAGATTTACACTTACATCTGGGAAAGTCACGGCACATTGGATGAGCTCCAGCAGGTAAGAAACCACTGTGTGGGAAAGGCAAATAATTGTATGTCACAGGATCAATGGAGTTCTTGAAATGTTAGAGGAAATTACTACATGAGTTTAGAAGAAAGGTTTTTTCCCTCATGGAAAGCTTGCACTGGCTGTCGTATGCGGCCAGTGAAAGAGAAGACTGCGTGTCCTAAAAATGCTGGGAGGCTATTGCCGAAGTGATTAGGGAAGCAGGTTGCAGCACTGAGATCACACTGCACTTTGGCATGTGAAGGAGACTTACAACATGAGGTTTCAAACCAAACTCCCACAAGAGCTGAGGGCTGAAGAAAGATTCGTTTATTTTGTGTAGCTGTAGGATAGGGCTTTTTTTAGGAAGTGGTTTGATGTTTGCACCTAAGCACCAAAGCTGATTTTTATAAGGGGTATAGAAGGATGTAGTTTACTGTCTTGCTGAATTTTTGCAAATAAAATATGATTTGGTTAAAATGCCTCAGTTTCATGATCCATTGCTTCAATAGTCATACCCTGTAGAGAGTTTAAAAAAAATATTAAATAAAGGCTTCAAATTAAAGTAATTCTTTTATACTCTGAGATAGTCCAGATGTTGATTAAACTGCCTTCAACATGCCATCAGGTGTTAAATTTAAGGTCTAAGGCAAAAGCCAAACGAAAAACTCTTCCTGTCTCCAAATGTAGGAGCTTGCCAGGATATTTATCAAGGTAGCAAAAGTCAGGCAAGCAGGAACTTAAATAAAAATCAAATACCAACTTCAGGATTTGGAGTTTTGAAATTCCTTGAGATTAGTCTCTCTTGGTTTCCCTTGAACTTAATGATGGCAGCAGAATTGATTTAGATGAGAATGTAGTGATCTTAGCCAAGAGCAAATCTTCAAATCCTGCTCTATGAACACCTAATCCTGAGAGATTAAGTTACAAAAAGCATTTGTAGTATTTTTTCAGCTTTCTTCCCATGGAGCTATACCCTAACAAAACAAGAAACCATTTTGCAAGGATGAACTTGTGATAGAAAAAGTAGTCTCATTTTCTGTTGTGCAAGTTGGACACATACTTTAAAACTGTGTTTTAGATAATGATTTTATGTGTTGCTACACAGCTAGTACTGAGTCTGTGTAAGGTAATATGCACATACTCGCTGCAGCAGAAGCTAATCATGTACTTTAATGAACTGTTGTCATTTTTAGAGGAATTGTGACTAACTCTAACCAAAATATCCTGTCTGTGAACTCCTTTATTTGATTCAAAATATGAAGATTAATAACTACCCAGCTAATACACCTCTAAGGAATTTATTTAATGATCACAAATGTCAATCACTTAGTGAGCTTATGTAATTAAAAATACTTTTGAAAACTAATGTTGACCCATGCCTCCACTTATCGCAGTGTGTAGGATATTCAGATGAGAAACCTGGAAGAGACCTCACAGTTGTTCGAGAGTTGACTAACCTGTGACAACACATGCCAGGGTCTGACCCTCACTCTCAGGGCCAAAGGGTGGTAACCAATTTCCTTTATCTGTTGATACAGATTACATTTCCTTCCAGGACTTTACAGACCTTAATGAATTTCCAGAAGATATTTTTGAACAAAGCCAATCTACAACTCCCCTCGTAACATCTATTATGGTTTGAGAGTGAGAAGACTGAACAATACAGTTGCTCCTGCTTTGTGTCCAAATGCTACACACTGCTACACTGATCTTGTATGGTGTTTGTTGTCTTTGGTTGAACTTTTTTTTTTTTAAATAGGCATTCCTGATTATGAAGACAAAACACTGTAAGTGCAAGAACAAAATTAAGTTTTTCTCAAGTCACACCTTTTCCCTTTATCTCAAATAAAGTTTCTAAATTCCAAAGCAGCATTGTCTTTTGACAATGTCATCATATTTAGAGTTACTACTTCATCTGTTGTGTGATATTAGTCTTTACACTTTTTTCAAACTTTTATTCAATTTCAATTTCTGACTTCAATTTTCTGTCTCTTTTTGTAATGTGCAGGTTCATGGGTAAAGAAAAGGAGACCTTGGCTGAAGAAAAGCTGATGGAAAGAGGTTGATACTGAAACCTTACGTAATAACACTAGCACAAAATAAGAGAATTTAGTACACTAAACAATAATAAAATAAATCAGTCTTCTTCCTCTCTTTCACGAATTCAATGTTTATTAGATAGTACTTATTCATCAAGCTTTTAAGTTAAACAAAGTAGGTACATTCTAGTTACATCACATTGGAAAAGGATGTTGCTGCTACTTACAAATTTCTGACAAATTGTGAGGTGTGTTCCTTAACTGTGAAGGTTTCTGCAGTTCAAACAACATACTTCTTCTCTTACTGGAAATGAGAAGTGAATATTTTGTCTGTATCACTTTATTGTTTACCTGTTTTTCATTATATGTTCTTTAGCCTGATGAAAATTATCTGAAACAGGATTTTTGTTAAGTTCTGTTTCCTTAGAAGTCAATACAGAAAACAGGACTGAGGGGGGGAACCCAAGGTAAAAAAGGAACTTTAACATGAGTAAATTCACTCTCCACTGTTCATGTAACTAAGGAAACAGGAGAAAAGGGATTTAAAATGGGGAACAGAAAGGAATAAAATGCTAAGCAACATTGAAAATAGAGGTGTATATTTTGTTATATATGAAAGGAAGAAGTATAAAAGAAGCTGTAGAAATGATGAGAAAAGTATAGTCTAGTCCTAAGCCTGGGCTTCCTGTCAGAAAGTTGTAGTTCTTGCAGTATATTGGGGAAAAAATAGCTTTTCTATACAATTACCCCTGAGAAGTTAATAAAGAATTGGAGGGGAAAAACTTTTCAATCTCACTCATTTCCATTCCCTGGAGTTTTAAAACAGGAAGTTTCAGCTCTTGTGTCCTGTGATTTTTCAAAGTAAATGCAATCCAATATACCAGAAATCACAGTAGAAAACACATTCTCTCCAAGTTTTCAGCTATTTACAGAGTCAACAGATTTTGATAATGCATAAAAATGTTCTTTATCATTTTAATAGCTCAGATGTCAAAATGGCTCATCTGCTTTGCTTGTGAAGTCTCCTTTTCCTTGGATAACCTTTTCAACACAACTACAGTATGGACAAATAAATGAGAATGAATACAGAAGGGTTAACTTGGAGCAAGCGAATGTGTTTTGTTTTGAGATTCACGGTGCAAAATTAAAAATAGTTTTCATTTCTATCCCAACCAGAACATAATCCTAGAAAAACTAGGACTAGATTTCTCATGCTTGCTTATTTTTATCCCGCAATTACATGGTGCTCTTTTATATATACCAACCACAGAAGCACTCCTTTATGTTGATGCTTTCACGTCTCTGTTCACACATCCAAGGTTTTGAAACAAGCTACCTATAAACAGGAGTAATTTTTTGATGGTAAAGTAGTTACATAATACTATCAATAGTGTAGGCTCTAAATATGATCATTGAATGCGCTACATAATATATTTTAGATCCAATGAGACATTCCACTTAAAATCTTTTTATGCTTTAAAAATAGAGAGGAACCAACTACAGTTTTCCCCTTTACCCTAGTTCCCAGCTAAAGGCACAGAGTAAATTAAGTGTGGTTTCTTGATCTTTTTCTTTACAAAGTGCCGAAAGAGCGTTTAAAACTTTTTGAACTCTTGTGAATGCCTCTAGAACCTTTACCCTACTCACTTCAAATATGGTAAAAAAATGGTTCAACACTATTAGCTGTGACCTGCTAACTTTGAGGTCAACATTGCTTTACTTGCAAACAAAACTCAAAATAAAATGCAGTTAAGAAGATAGGTTCCTTTACAAAGTACTCTGATCTGGTCCTTATGTGTAATGTTCTATACCCGTGCTTCATGTATACTTTAAAAAACAGCTGTGAAAACACATGAAACGTATCTGATATTTTTAGATCTAACTATCTCTTGTTCTATGTAAACACCTTTCTGCCTCTTCTGAGATAGTAATTTTCATTTTTGTCATGCACAATAGCACCTCCCGCTTTGGGATATATTATGCTATATCTCCTGTAAACCTCGTTGCCCTTATTAAAGCCTAAAATATCTTCCAGTTATTGTTTTGCCAAGTGTCCTCTGCCACTGGAGTCTTGATGACATAATTCAGATCTGCTTTCAAGATCCTCACCTTAGGCCAATTAGGTTCTAATTGCGTGACTTTATGATTTCTTGGGAAAGAAGAAGTAAAGCATTTCATATTACATTTTTTAATAGTTTGAGGGGGAGGTGACATGCAGAAGATATAAGCATTACACGCTAAAATTGTGTCGACATTTTCTTTAAACAAATGTGACAGCACAAAATCGATGCATACTATGCATAATGGATACTCAGTGAATCACTATTAAGGTTTTTAAAAGTACTTAATTAATTTAAATATTTTATTACCTTTTTTCAGGATGCAGGTTTGGGAAACTTACAGAAATTAAAAAGTTTTTTCCAATTTTTTGTGATTATTTTTTGTTTGATTTTCACTTTAATTTATAGTGCTTTTATAAAAGACAAGGTTTTAAAGTAATCTTGTGATCAGCACAGAAATACTGAGAAGACATTTCATAAAAGTGGATGGGTGGTAGGCAGAGACAAATCCTAATCCTGGAAGAGACAACAAACAGATTTAAACTGGAGATAAAGTGACAACTGTTCACAATAAAGGTTATAAGTGTAACGAATCTTCAGAGCAATTTTCTTAAAAGCATGGTAGAGTGTTCATCCTCTCAAGTTTTTATATTGTTTCTAAGGGTCCTTCTAAATGCCTTCAGTTTACAGTTGGAACAAACTGTAATAGAGCTGTACTGACTTTGCAAACAGTGATAGAAATAAGTTTCATGCCCTCAAACATTTTCTCTGATTATTAACGATCCCTACCCTTGCTGTGAACCCACCACCTATGTAATAAGACAGAGAAACAAGAGAAATAGAAAAACAATCAAGCATTTTTATACATCATGCCATGATTGTAATTTCTACTCTTTATATGTCTTAGAACATAAAACAAGACTCTTTGTCTTTTTATAATTTTAAGTGTTTGGATAAAAACACAGTTCTTTTGTTGTTATCCTTAAAGCTGTCCAAAATGACAGAATATAATTTTTTTTAATCACATATTAAATTTCCCATTTGCTGAGATTTATCAGCTTAAAAAAAAAATTCAGAAATTGTGAAAGGACATCTCTACATTGCCTTTGAAAATGTTCCATGTAAGGTGTATTCTTGGATAATGAAAGAAAAATTTTCATCTTATCATTATTAGGAAGGCAAAATCAATATCTTTATTTCAGAATGCATAACTCAAAAAGTTACTTTAATTAATGATCTTAGGAGATCTGGGAAAATTAATACCTAGTCTATTTAGTTAAGAGACAAAAAATACTCATAAGAAAATGCTTTTAGTAAAAATTCCCAAAAGGTGGACTGTGATAAACGCTGCTCTGCCTATCCTTACTACACAATTTCTTAGAGATTATTGAGAAGGGATTTCTATATTAAGTGTGAAAATTAGGAAATTACACCTTTTTCAGTGAGTTTTTTGAGCAAGCACGCAGCACCATGTAGAAACAGTAAAGACATCAAGAATGCAAACTGAATTTCAATTTGAATTCTACATATGCTAAATGAGAGCCAAATAACCAGGTGTGTGTATATATATGTGCATACACATACAAGCATGTCACATTTCAAATCTAAAGCATTATGACATGAATACTTTTATGTACATTTGTGGGTTTTTTTAAAAGGCAAAAATCTTCATCCATAAGGAAAACAAAATCAACTAACACGCCACCATCACCGCTACCAATTGCATATCTTCACCGCAGTATACTTCCAGCTTAGGTGACCTAACCTTTTATCTACCTCAGAAAGAAACTTTTCTTTATTTTAAAATGTTGCGGAAATTATATAAATATATAGGCCTGCTAAAATCTCCATAGTAATATTCTTCCTCCTATCTCAGAGAATATGCCAAACATATTCCTCATAACTTCCTGAATTTCAGTGGGTATATGCCCAGAGTCAAAGTGACCTAAAGGCCTTCCACTTCTAAAAACAATTCATATACTGTCTGAAGACCTAATCAAACTGAAAGCAATAACTTCTAGGTGAAATCCTACCCCCTTAGGCTGCTTTGTTTCTCATCTCAGAAGAACCAGGATTTTGTTTTCTATTTCTAGTTGGGCTTTTTTTTCCTAGGATAGAAAAATGAGGAAGAATACTTTGAGCAATACAGAAGTAGGCTAAATTCTACAAATCTCATTAACACAATTTAATTGCATTACTATACAACGTAGGTGCTCTACAAACCTTTCAATCTTTCCAGTTCTAGAAAATTAATGCATCATGAAATAAACTTTTAATACATTCCTTACTTTTCTTTCCTTTACTCCAGAAAATATTTCCATATTTTATATCAAAGACAGAAAGACAACTCAGGAAAGCCCACTTTAGGAGTCTAGCTGCTGGAAATAAAATTGAATTTTGACACTGAGAGGGTTAAATAATAAATTTTCATAGGAGGACTTTGCTATATCCAACTTAGTTTTGTTTCAGTATTAAAAATTATCTTTGTATTTGGTCTTTTAAATAACATATGAACTTGTTTATAATTTTATCATTTGTTATGGATCTCTTTTAAAATTCAAGTTTGGAAATAATTTTTAGAAATCCTATGATATTTGACATTAGTTTAAAGAGAACGGTGGAATGGCCAAAATACATTTATGAAGATCCAAACATGGCAATCCATGACTTTCAGGTTATAAAACAGTCTTGGATAATAACATGTTTGAGCTGTAGCAGAATTTTTTTCAGAAAGTTATAAAGTCCCACTTCTCAGAATGGTTAAGAGGGGAGGGGACTTCTTGAGGTCATCTAGCTAAGCCTCCTGGTCAAACAGAGTCACCTACACTGGTTACCTCCATATTCTGTTTAGAAAGCCTTTTTCTGTGTTTGATTACACTCATAGTAGAAAATTTTTTTGTTGTGTACAGATGGAATTTCCTGGGTTTTGAATTGTATTCATCAGCACTTGTCCTGCCAGTAGGCACAATCATTTGCTTTTATCAGAACTTTATAGGTATTGAACAGATCCTCCTGAGACATTTTTTTCCATGCCGAATCATTCCCACTTTCATTTCTTTTCCTCCACAAAAGATGCTCTAATCCCTTTATCACCTTTGTGGCCCTTTGCTGGATCCTTTCCTCTACATTTCTGTCTCTCTTGTACTCAGAAGCTAAGAACAGGACCCTGTTCTTCAAGTGTGTCTCACAAGGGATGAGTAGAGGGGAAAGAACACCCTGTTGAACTGCTGGCAATACTTTTCCTAATGTAATCTAGAATGTTGTCCTTCTTTGCCATAAGGATGCTTATTTCCTCATATTTTCCTCTTGTGAGGCTGTATATGAGCCAGCAATGTGCACTCAAAGTCCAGAAAGCCAATCATATCCTGGGCTGAAACAAAAAAAGGTGTGGCCAGAACTCCTTAAAAACTTCTCAGAAAAAAATATAATGATTATGGGATAGGGACATAAGAATAGAATCACTGAGAAATTATCAGTGGTATGATAGGAGTCAGAAGGAAGGAAGGAAGGCAGAAGAGGTAAAACTGAAATTTTAGAAACTTCCAGTTTATGTGATGAATATAGGAGAGTTACCGGTGGAATCTTGGGAATGGATAATGTTTTTAAAAAGATGCTAAAATGTCCAGACTTTGATTTGGAATGGGAGAATATGTATGTGCTGAGAAAACCCAAGCAAGACAAAAAAGATGATAAAGTAATGGCAAGGGCCTGAATTAGATCCTTTACAGCATAGGTCTGTGACTGGACTAGAGAAAACTCTTAACACTGATTTGCTGAATGATGTTACCCATGCAGCAGGTCTGGAAAATGGAGAATGAGATTCAAATCAGGCCAATCACTCAAACTAGTGTGTTTATGATTTCTAAAGGAGTTCTGTATGACAATGAAATATGACAAAGCTCTGGAGCTGTGACAACACAGGATGAAGAAAATCCAGTGTTTAAGGTCCTCACATTCACATTGTTATTAGGTGTGATCATTTAGGATTAGGACCATGTCTTCTGGCTGTCTGGAGACTTTTAAAAAAATATTCCTTAGGCTTTGTTTGCACCTCCTTATTCATTAGACATTGCTTCTTTTAAAGACATATTTAAAGCAGTGGGGAGAGGGATGTTTGGTTTGCAATGAGTTTGGACTTTATGCATCCTTATGTGTGCTTTCTGCATGCCAACAAGACACTTGTACGTACCCCAAGGGCAAATGAAACTAGCATATCTGTGAAGTATTTGATGAAAATTTGTATTCTAACTCATTATTCACCCTTCAAGTACACATGTGCCTCTATTACAAAAATGGATGTTTCTCTCTCAGTTTTATGATGCTTTAGAAACAGTATGGGTCATATATCTACTTGCATTCATTATACTCATAGGTAAACAAATAAGGATACTCCACTGAGTATTAGAAATATTCAGAGCTAATTTTTTAAAATGTTTGTGCACTATTGTTTACTGCTGGATGTTAAGTTTTTCTAAGAAAATCGAGGGAGCAATTCAGCTGCCTAAATACCAGCATCTTCAGCCATCTTAAACTCAGAAAGATATCTAAGTCACAAGCATAGGGTCTTAATGTTTTCATTGTGAATAAACCCACACTATTTCCAAAGTAATATTCAGTCTGAGAGAAATAGACCAACATAAAGATTTATGAAACACGTATTTGCTGTGGGACAGGTTTGCCTATTGATCTGGTCGATAAGTAAAAATAATTTATCTAATATTAGAGGAATTATTCTGTGATAGAAAATTTCTAATGTAAGAAGTGTTGAGCAGAAAAAAAAGAATGTGCTGATATATCAAGGTCTCTACCCATATTACAGATGCTGAGTGGACAAACAGAACAGAATAATACAGTAAGCATCATTAAAAATTCAATATTGAATACTCCATGGATCAGCAGGGTCTGCCATTGTCCACTGCCTCAAAAGGGACATGCTGCAGTGACATTTTAAGTCACTGCATTTATTGAGGTTTTAATAGAACTCACTGTACCTGAACATTTTCAAATTCAGTTTTTGCATAGCTTCAAATGAATAGTTATTCTTTCAGGGGGTTTTAGTACCAATCCTTCCTGCCTTCCTGAAATCTGTAATCTAAAAGAGATTTAAATGACATTTAAAAGTGACAAAGCTTCTTCTACAAATTGCTTGTCACTTAAAATAGACTGTTGGTACTCTGTCATCAAGAGATAATGCAAGATATAATTAGTCCTTTTCAAAATTTTATGCCATTAAATACAAAAATTATACACATTAGCCATGCCTCTTAAAAAAATATGATACATCAATGCATGCAAATCACTGTGTCTTTATAAATATTTTCTTAGGAAGCAGAACATCCTATTAATCCAGAACCAACCAGAAAGCACTGATCAACTTTCACAGGGTCAGTCTTTCAGTCAACCCAAATATTCAGGTAAAATCTAAAAGAATGAAATATCAAAAATGGAATGTTAAAAAAAAACCAAAACACTACTTTGTTTTTTATAAAACTATTCTAAAGTATTTGAACTTAGATCAAAATTAAATTACTGCAAAATTGTGTGAGAATGAGTGAAAAACACTATGCTCAATTTCCAAAAAAACAAAAAAGGACAAGATAGTTTATATTGTTGTGGTTTTAAAAATGTATTTCAGTTTGAATTCAGGCTTCTAATAAATGATAAAACCTTCTGTATATTGAAGTTGTGCAGATATAAGCAATTTAAAAATGGGAAAATGATTTTTTTTAATATTTCATTATTTTTATGTGTGGAAGACATAATAGGTTTGAGCAAGATATTCACCATAAATTTAATTATGAGGGAACAACATCCGTAACTCATTCAGTATTTAGTCATTATGTCCTCTGCCTTTGTGGAAATGAAGGGTTTCATTCAAAAAATTGACTGCATCATAATTTCATAAACTAATTGTGGAAAATCATGTATTAAAATATAGGTGAAATTGTCTTTATACTATTTTGTGTCTCATTTCTTCCATCTGTATTTTCATTTCGTGTATAAACATAAACATATAACTGTATATGTGAGTTCATGTGTATGCATGTATCCAATGTTCTCTGAAGTATAAGCACTACTATCTATCTAAGACCACCTTTTGCAGATGACACCTTCTCATAAGAGAGAAATGCACTGTAAAGTGATCTGGTCCTAAAATGACAGCTAAAAAGAACGACAAATAGGGCCTTCAGCTTGCACATTTTAAGATTCTGACAGCATGACCTCTATTGCTGTCACTTCATAACTTTCATACAATAGTTGTCACAAAAATAGCAGAAAGATATTGTCACGATAATCTCTAGGTCTTGGTCCTGTAATCAGATCTATTCCCTTGCAAAGTCCCAGAGATGGCTTTTTAGGGCTGGGAACTATTCATTTATGTTGAGCAGTCTAAAACTCAATCAACTAGACCAAGTTACGGGTTCTGCACACTGCCAGTGTAGGGGGAAAGAATCCACAACAGTTTAATTCACTTCGCCAGTTTTAGAACATGGTGAATCCTATTGTAAAGACTGGTTTAGATACGTAGAACTGATGATAGTTGTGAATATCCCACTTTCCAAAGTTATGTAGCATAAATCCTACCATAAAAGGGTGCCTGAGGTATATGACAGATTGAACATTGATGATTGAATTTGTAACTAAATTCAATTCTCCTTTGTTCATCTGACTGGACTACTATTTCAGGTGCAAGTTGAGAACTTTGAATAAGCAGTAAAAAGTATATTTTTACTGCACAAGAAAGGAAATAGCTGAAAGATTTTAAAATATAAAAATTTTTGGAGCTAAAACATTTTTAACTGAATATTTTGTATTTTGATTAGCCACTTATTTTAATTTCGTAAATTAATAGTCATAGAGCAGAAAACAGATTAACAACAAAAGAATCCACAAAAATCTGAAAATAATACCTTTGCAATTAAAGATAATTGTGAAAATTACTTTTAAAAAAATTCCTGTATTCTTGGAGTTACCAGGATTGTAATCAGAATAAAGTAATTCTGAACTTCTAGGTTTTAATCATGCTTCTGATATGCATATATAAGGTATACTGTGACCTCACTATTTCCTGTACTTACACAAATATTTCTGGAATGACATTCCTTTACTCTCTGTGGTAAGATACATCAACAGCCTCTTATTTTCATTGTGTTGGTTGCAGGAGTCGTCCCAGGATGTGTCCCAGGAGGAACCGTGAGGAAGGCTGGAAGCTTTGTGATGCATTAGTGAATTTGCCTCATGACCCAGTTTCAAAGTAAGTAGGTTCTAGCTGAAGCCAAAGTTTTTATCTTCAGATCTGCAAATGCGCAGCACGGCAAAAAAAAAAAATAAAGAAAAAAAGCCCTTCTTCACACACGAAGAATCCTGTGGAGTTCAGATTGTTCAAGTCCATTTATAAGAAATCCAGCCAAATCTATGTTGTGGGCTTACCTAGAAGGTTGTACAGTAGATAGTGTTGTGTAATGCAACCTGAGAAATCTGTAATTATATTATTTAATTATTAATAATGGCAGCTGTCAGGATTGTACATTCAATATGTTAAATTATGCTTGCAGAAAGGGTCACTTCACTCCATCTCACGCAGTGAGATACCTCTTGTACGTGCCAGCATATGATTCAGAAGACTTCACACAAGAAAGTCCCTGAGGACTTTCCACATTTGAGCTCATGTCACTCAAGGGCCTTATTCTTTTTCACCGCTTCCAATAGCTGTGGAAGAAAAAAAAGAAAATTTTGCTAGTTCCAAAAATAAAGATGATGTAAAAAGTGAATATAACATTTAACTTAGCTAAAACACCTATATAGTATATCTGCTTCAGCTGCTGTCATGTTATTAACTGATTCCTTCCAGAAAATGACAGTGTGTTTTGTTTTCTTGGTATTCAAGATACACACCCTCAAATGAACCGGAAATGTTGAGAGTGGTTATAAATACCAGCCTTTTTGGAAAACACTTTTCAACATGCCAACAATATATAGCTTTTGCAAACTTAGTAAATCTTTAGTTTTCTAAGAGTATGGGACCTGATCCAACTGAACTCAGTAAAACTGACTTTAGTAGCATCAGCAGGACAAATTCAGGAGAGCCACTTGATGTGCATTTTCATATTGGGTCCTTTTGAAGTCACCAGTATTCATCTGCATTGAAAATGCCATTGACAGGACTCAGTGCATGGTTTTCAAGTGGTTTTCAATCTCTCAACAAGCATGCTGTTCAAGGAATAGCTCTCCCTAGTATTCCCCGGCACCCTGAGCACCACTTATGTATTTAAGTGTGATTCAGTTTGGAATGGCATATCTGAAGGTCAAAGAACAGACTGAAGGAGTTAAACCAGATATAAATCAGAATGAAATACATGGCTCAACAGAAGGCTCAACTGGATAAAACAAACCATGTATCTACTTGTGCACAGCATGTCACTCCCAGATGAGCAGAGTTGAGAAAACAGGCTTCATAGACAGAACAAGTGTTGTCCATTGATGTACATAATAAATCATCAGTCTAGAGAATTTGTCAATAACATGCTGCCCTAAACATCCATATGTCTGCTGCATCAGGCTCATGTTGTTGCAACTAAATGAGATCTCAACCAACACAGAATGAAAAAAAAAAGCAGTGTAGCTTAAAGTGGCAGCAGATCAGTTTGTGAAAAACAGACATTTTATCTGCAGTTCCTTTTCAGAGCAGTTTGGGAAATGCATAGTCATTTATGAGAACAAGTAGCACTAGTCTGTGCTCTGCATGCCTACTAAAAATCTAGACAGGCATTGGGAAAATTCTTTTAACAGATTCAGACCACCTACAGTGTTCCCAAATGCATGACCAACTTTGGTGATGCCTGCAGTGCAGCTCACTCAGGTGAATGGTGGGATTTAGCACTCAATGCAATTATTTAGGGATTCTGATTTCAGCTCTACCTCCACATTGTGGGGCGGCCGTGAGCAAGTCACATTTGTTTCACCATTGATATTTATTTTCAGGGTGAACATCTGTGTTTGTACAGTACCTATGTCACATTTGGTAGCACCACAATACAAATAAGAACTATATCAAAGAACTTCCAAGAAATATGTCAGGAAAGCAATTTCTGAGGAAGTAAAGCAGGTTGTATATTCTAGAATAAAGTGATATTGTAGAATAAAGAATATTCTAGAATAAAATGATATTCTAGAATAAAGTGATAGAATAAAAAATAAAGTAATATGTCAAAGAAAGCTGAAATTTATTTGGAAGTAAGTATGTCTAGCCCTCTTACTGCTTAAGATAATCTTTAAAGGCCACTAATCCCTCTAAGTTGTTATAAATGTTCCTAATGTATTTACTGCCTGGTACTTTTTGTTATGATTCATACTGCAATACAGGAAAAGCTAAATCAGGAATAGATAGCATCATTCAAATTGTCTCTTACAAATCCAAAAGATATAAAAATTTGATGCATTTATTATAACACTCTATTCACTTTGAGAGAATACGTGTTATCTCACGAATTTTATATGTAAGGAATTTCTGAGTAGAAAAGAAAGGGTTTTCTGATGATTTTTTTTCCAGCACAGATACTTCTCCACCTCTTTTTATTTTTTAAGAAGTCAAGGGATAGAAGTAACTTTTAACTCAGAACTTCTGATTTTCCAAACTGGACAACACATTTCTTGAAGGACTTGGGGGAAATGAATTGGTAAGAAGGGAGTAGGTCATAACTTACTGTGAGAAGGACAAAAGAAAAAGGATAACTGATTATCACTGGAAGGAACCCAAAAATTCCTTTTCAAGTACTCTATGGAAATACAGTATGAAGAGGCAACATCAAATTTTTCAACACAATTTTAACAGAACTGAACTCCAAAGAACAAATGGTCTGAGTGAAACCAGAATGAGCAGAAGTTTTGACTGGCCTGCTGCTGCTATATTCACACAAAAATGATTTTGTGTGATATAATGTGGAGAAAACCTGAGAATTCTTAGGAGTCTAAATTTCAAACTGACTTTCAGAGCTGGCTAAGAGTTGTGTGGGCATTTAAGTCTGTTGTTGGCTGGAAGTGCAATGAATCATTGTTTACGGGTGCGATAAGCTCTCCATGAAACTAAAACATTGGTTAACAGCCTCCATCTGAAATGTGAAACACTATACATTGGAATACAAAGACGATAGGCTGCCAAGAGTAGCTCCTTTGGAAATGTTTAACTCTGGAGGCTAGCTTTTTCTTTAATTACAGATTATTATTATTATTATTACTATTAATATTAATATTATTATTATATGTGTGCATGCTTGTGTGTTGTATGTGAGCATGTGTGAGTGTAAAGGCAGAGAGAGAAGGCAGGAAGAAGAGCTATTAATATTAATATTATTATTATATGTGTGCATGCTTGTGTGTTGCATGTGTGAGTGTAAAGGCAGAGAGAGAAGGCAGGAAGAAGAGAGTAACAGAGAGGAAGATTCTTGTAAAGGCTAATTCAGAACATCTATTTAGTGGGTTCCCTAAACCATGTAAGTATTCCACAGAATATCAGCCAACTGATAGAAAATCAGTAGACCAGAACAGTCCTTTTTTTTTTATTGTTCATGGATAATTTGCCACCTAGGCTTGTTGTGGTTTTCCTTTTATTATCTACTATTCCTGATTTTCACGCTGTTTGTTATTTTCATGCAATTGCATACAATTGAATTTGGAGCATAGAGCATTAGAGAGAGGAAAATAATCACAATCAGAGAAAGAAAATACAGAAGAGCAAGTGAAATGTCAAAAACTGTGAAACGTCTTCCCCATCCTTTTAAATAGAACAAGAAAGGGTAAATTAAAATTAAACTACAGAAGTAAAGCTGCGCAATGATTCTTCTTTCCTCATGTGGTAACAATTAACCAGTGAAAAGAATTGATAAAAGACTATATTAAAGCAAAGAAGTTTGGGATATAAACTATTGTAGACACTCACATGGAAAATACACAGGATAACCAGAATTTCAAAACACGTTTGGAAGAAGATTAAATACTGACTCTGCAGGGAATGAGCCATCATATCACAGATGAAAACCCAGGAGAAATTCACCTTTTGAAAAATCTTTCTGTGATGGAGTATAATTTTATTTTACACTTATGAAAAGGAAATTTAAAGAAATGGGAGAAGATGTTTCTAACCACAAAAAGAGCTATGAGCCTACAGGACAACAGGATTGAAAAACAGAGTGTGAGCTATCTATTCTCTTTCTGTTTAAAGCTCTTGCATTTTATCCTTCTTGCAGACAGCTAGACGTATTTGTTCTGGACAGGTTTTTTTGAGGAGGACATTGTGGACTAAAAACATCATACAGTATTTTTCATTTTTAAGGTAAATGCAATCCATCCCCATCACTTTGAGGTAACTTTGCTTTCCAGTAGAATGCTCCAGGTTTTAATCACAAGTCTACTTTTATTCTCAGTATGAGATCAAAATAAATACACCACCAGCGTGAACACTTTTCTGAGAGTACAAGAGGGAACCCTGCTTGTCATAACTAATGAGGGTGATCAAAGCCAACCAGGTGCTCGCACTGACCTGAGCTTTGATCATTTACTTTACTTTCCAATATCTGAGTCTGGGAGTGAGTTGCCCTAATGGCCTCTGGCTACATTAGTGGCATATGGCAGGAAAAGGGAGTAGAAGATAAGAAGAAGCAAGAAGGAGAGGGGAATGTCTATCTATGCAGCATGTGTAAGCCTAAAAAACCTCTGGGCAATTGAAGTAAGCTCATATTCAAGGATTTTTATACACTGTACATGTTAATATTATTGAAATACTCAGTAGGTTTTTCACGAAAGCTCATCCCAAAGGGCAATGACATGATCCTTTACTCACCTTTGAGCAATCACTCAAATGAGCAGGCTCAGTAGTTTAAAAGGGGTTTTTAGTGTGCGTGTGTGTGTGTGTGTGAAGTGCTCTTCCGAAGCCTGCAAAATTTCTGACTCCTCAAAAGAATATATTAATGCTTCATTTTTGCACATCATAATTATTTCTACTGACTTGAGATTCTTTCACTCATTGCTGGCCATGATCTTCATGATAGCCACCGCTGTAAATCCCTCAGTTGCAGACTATGATGCTGTCAGATGAAAAATGTTGTCTATCCTGCTAACTTCAGTTTCTCATTAGTTCTAAAGAAGTGTTATGTGATAGAGTTGATAGCTAAAAGCATTTGGGGAACACTTGCTCCCATCAAGTCTGATTCACACTAAGTGAATTTTTCTGAACACAGTTTTCTTTTGCCTGTGCTAGCACTTGAAAAGTTTTATGTACAGCAGCAGCAAGTTTAAACATACAGAAATACTTAATTTCTTTAGTGTGCTCAGGTTCTCCAACTGCTGCGCAGATTTCAGATGTTCTCCAAGCACCTTGCAGCCACAGAGATTAAACATAGCAGGTGGCATTATTATAAGGGCCAGAAGCTGAGATAATTATTTAATTCACATCCTAATAAAAAGCAATGAAGGAAAAAGAGACCTGCTATCATCTTTGTAAGATTCTCCTTCATAAAATTCGGAGAGAACCAAGAACATCAGTGTCCTATTTTTGATTTCCAGAAAAGTGGAGTCTTAGCACTTTAACAAGGCAGGAATTCAAGGCTGTGATTTCCTAAAAGAAAGAAACTTCAGCCTTCAAAATACCTGCAGTCCTCAGCAAAGGAAGTTTTGTTTTTTTCTGTGCTATAACATCCCTATTGTAAGCAAGACAAGAGAGGGTGATCAAAGTTACCTGATTCCACTGAAAACTGGAATTCTATGAATCACTAAATGTTTTAAATTTCTTCTGGCTCCCTTAGTACGATCACTATAATTTTTAAAAAATTCCCTCCAACTGGAATAATACCATTGAAGATCCCAGGTAAACCAAGCAGCCACAGAATGATCAAAATACCTACCCTGGTGCATTAATTAAAAAAAAAAAAATATTATTTTACACAAAATTTAGCTGGCACTGTTTATTCAGCATAACCCTGACTGTAGAAAGCCTGCTAATAGGGTATGTTAACCTTTTGTACTAATGCATAGGCTTAGTATCTCCACTGTCCTACACCAGTTCAGCCACCTTTGGACTGTTTGTTTCTACTGATGCTTCAGATGTCTGGCTTTTCCACAATAACTACCTTAAAAAGTGGAAAGGAATGTCCCCATAGTTTCTTTTCCTCTACACATTTGTATGTCTACAATTACAGACTTTTAACTGTAGTTGCCATCGTAAATCATTTCTGCTGCCAGGAGAATAAAGGAAAATTTTAATATGGAATTATTGTCAAAACAGAATTCAGCTGAGATCACACACTTTCAGTGACAGCACCACAGATGAATACATTTACAAATAGGTGAGTGATGTCCAGTATTGCAAATAACAATACAACCAAAGAATGTTTTGGTCTTCCTTTGAAGTGTCTTCACTATGCAAATGATCAGCTTTAGGCTTAATTCTGCAGACAGTTCCCTCGTTGCATATCATGTGGCCTCTGAGGCTGGAGTGCTGTATCACAAGCTGGTAATTGCATGGTGTCAGACTGCACCTCGTCTAATTCCATGTCACACTAAATTGCGGGTGTCTGGGTCCTGCAACATGTGCAGCTTTAAAAGCCAAACTACACGATGGTGTTGCGTGCTGGGTGGTACTGGGGAGCGCCGACCTCGATATGTAATTTGAGTAACTTTCAATGCATTAACAGTAGCTGATGGAAGTATTTAGTAGTGTCACAGGCAATAGAGGCGATACAATCTCTTTTATACTTTACAAACTGGAGTTCTGCTACCGACTAAAAAGTAAAGTGTTTTGTGGAAACTGTTTTGTGGAAAGCTGGCAGGCGTAATGTCTCCACAAACTTGTCTCACGGCATTATTTGTATCCTTCTGTTCGTATGCTTGTCATTTTTGGGGTTAAAAATGGAACATAAAAAACATGCAGCAGAAGCTGAATGAATTCTACAATTATTCCTGTGTCTATGGCCCAATTTATGTCACATTAAAGATATGAACACTTGTGATACTTTGTAAAAAACATGTATTTTATATCCAGGGAAATCAGGGCAGGTCTGAGCTCTGGCTGTGACAATAATTATTTTTTTTTACCCTGATCGAATTTGCTTCAGAAATACTATGATCCAAGGCATAAATTTTACAGTCTTTTATACACAAAAACCCCCCAACCATTTCTGTATTGTAAATTTTTACTATGAGGGATCATCATCATCAGAGGTCAAAGGCAATAGGCAAAAAAAGCAGTTTGAACTTGGCCTAATGAAAGTTGCTTAAGGTAGTGGGACAAGATATCATATTTTCCTGTGACTGCATATAATGCTTTTTACAATGGGAACGAGGTCTTTTGCTGCAGTGTAATCACAGGAGGAAAGGATTGTGACAGCGATTTTGTGCTTCTTGGAACAGCAATATTTTAGATCTGAAAGAGAAGTCATTATTTTCTACCAAAAACTGTATTTCAGATTTTAAAAAGCAATAGTAAACCAAGACGGAAGGTTAACTACAAGAGGAATTTAGCTTTTATTCTGACTGTCAAACTTCCCTCTGAATCAAAATGAAAACATTTAACAGTCCTGCACAGATAAAACAATAATGCAGACCCCAAATCCCTAATCCTGTGTTTCACAGCATAAGATTTACACTCAGTAAAAGTAGGGGAGTTCCTAAACTCCGTGAAATTTGACTAACTCTTTGGTGGAAGAAGATCCCAAGGCTGAATTTTGCAAGAAGAAGATTCAAAAACTATTACTAATTCCTGGAAAATTATAGTTGCCTGACCAAGACTTCTTGCGTCAAGAAGTGTTGAAACTCATGAAATGGTGTCCAAAAATCACCTCTTTCACAGAGAGCCCTATCCTTGTATTAATGGCAGGTAAATTTTTCAAAAGCCATTACCTGATTTAACAGCCTAAATCACATTTTAGAGGTGACTTTAGCATTTAGTAATTCAGCCTTACTTTGAAAGCAACTTGGAAGTAACATGTCATCTGTTTTTGCCCTTTTGAAAATCACATCTTGTACTTAATGCAATCTTTTAGCCCCTTGGAAAAGCTGGTTTAAAATCCTTTTTGAAAATGTCACAGTTGTAAGGGTATTTCTAAACTATGGGAGTTTGAAGCTTTCAATGCCTGCCTGGAGTTTATTCCCTTGCTCTTTCCCTCCATGTTAAAGCAATATACCTAGCAAACATTTTTCTTCTGCTCTTTCATGGAAAGGCAATGACATGCCTATACTAGGAAAATGAATCAAAACCTTTTTTACCTGTATACAGTAAGGTGTATATGTGGAAATAAATACATGAGGACAAGGCAGAGGGGTGGAATGACTTTTAGATCATTAGTGCTTTTGACAGGCTTGCTGAAACCAAAATGAGTTTGTAAAATGCGGAGGATGAATAGAATTACTGGCATGATAGATTTGCCTAGCTTATCTGTAATGATCTAGCTACATTTGCAGCTATTACATTTTATGCTTTTTGTATGATATCTCTCTAATGTTCACCTCACCTGAAATCACTTATGCTGGAATATGGGGGACACTATTCCCATTAATAAACTATCAGTGTTTTTGCAGGGTGCATGACAGCTGAAAAGAGAGTAGAAATTGAAAAACAAATGGGTGACTTCAGTCCTGCAAAGACCTTATCCATTTGCATCATGCTCTGAATTCTGAATACCCCTCTTTGCCCTTGCTACACTATTTGCTGTGTGGCTAAAGATGTGCACAAACCTTCTAGGATAAGGGTCTGTAGTTTTCATTAAAGGACAGGACAGAAAATCTGTGTGCTCGCAGCCCACAAGGCCAATCACATCCTGGGCAGGTTGAGATTTGATAATAAGAAGAAATTCTTCTCTGTGGGAGTGGTGAGATGCTGGAAGGAGGTTGCCCAGAGAAGCCGTGGATGCCCCATTCCTGGAAGTGCTCAAGGTCAGGCTGGATGGGGCCCTGAGCAACCTGGTCTAATGAATGCCATCCCTGCCCATTCTAATGAATGCCCTCCTGGCAGGGGGGTTGGAACTAGATGATCTTTAAGGTCCCTTCCAACTCAAACCATTCTGTAGTTCTATGATTCTACTTATCCTCTATTTTGGTGGTCCTAGACAGACCAATGAAACCTGGCAGAGCACAAGGATCTCTGCATGCATAATGCATTTTTTGGTCTGGATCTACATCCTCAGTAGTTCTTTACCCAATTTTCAAATTGTGCTGTTTCTGCCCTTGTGTGTTTTTTACTGTTATTATTAATAATAGGAACTAGAATGAAGTTTAGATAGCTGAAAAATATGAGCAATGGTCACATTTGGAAACACAGTAGGATATAGCACATAAGCACTGGAATGCTACAAATGCAGTTTTTAATGCTGATAGACTGCTGTTGTGACTGGAACCAGGCTTTTAGACAAGTAAAGAGGTATTTCTTGGTATTATAGGGTCACACCCTACTGTCAAGCTTTAAGTAGCACTCTGCATTGATCTCAGTGGGTAATTGTGTTTAAAAATTGATGGCATGACCTCGCCCTTAATATGGAATGTCACCTGAAAGGAACATACAGATTTTGCTGCTCTCTGCACAGTAAGAAGAAGAAGGAGGAAACACAACAGGCCTCATGCTATCTTGACACATGCGGACGGCACAAAATTTTAAGCAGCACTTCATAGCATGAGCCTCAGCCTGCCTAATAAACAATACTACCTTCGCTTTTTTCCGCTGACTTCAATGGAGCTTTGGATTTATGCCATTGTTAATGCAATCAGAAGCTAACTACACTTGGAGTGAAATGCAGAAATATTTTCATTAAAAAAAAAACCTGAAGCATCTCTAAATGTTTTGTTATTGAAAAGATTTTTTGGATTTGGAAGCAGAACTTGAAAAGGCATATTAATATTTCCAACCATTCTCCCAGATTTGAAACCTATGGATATTTCATATCCCTTGAGCTGCAAGTTTGCTGCATTTTCCCAATCTGAACCTCAACAAACCCTTTTCTGTCAATCTTAAAACTTACAACAAACTGTAAAATATTTTTTTTATGGTTTGACCAGGGAATAAATTCTGAAAACTTTGTCTATCCTGATTCAAAATCCCCATATGCCATTTGTCTTGCTCATATATTCATAGGTTTTGTATAAGCTCTCGTTTTCTTTGACAGCCAATGATCTTTTATTATATGAAAGAGACTGAAATTCAGCCTCTCAGACATGCTGTAATTATTTTGATCTTCCTGATTTGCTTCTCCTTGTGCAAACATCTGCTCATAAACTTGTACCACATAACAAGGCTACATATTCAGTGTAAGCAAAATCCTCTCATTCCTGTTCCATGGTTTTTTGGTTTTGTTTTTCCCTTTATCTTACTGAAGGGTGTGATCTGTTCAAATTACAATATGAATACAGCATAGCAGAGGCATGTATGCAACAAAGATTTAAAATAAGTCACTGAGCTAGCTGTAACTTCCTCAATGTCAAAAAATGTGCCATTGTAAATCCCCTGGGACTGCCTGAACAATACTTGCATATTCCAGGCCTTATGTCAGGCTGATACCCATCTGTCTATTTGCAAGCCTCTGTCTCTTCTGTCCTTTCTGGTATCACTCCCTCTGTTGTGGGGGAATGGGAGAGGAGTGGCTCTGAACTGCAAAATTTCCCTTCACTTTTTTCAAAGGTGAGATTCTCTGGATATGATATCTCCCTGCAAAGTACTCAAACTCCATTTGCATACTGTTGTAGGATGTTTTTGTGCTACTCCTAAAAGAAACAAGTCAGCACCCAACATTTTAAATAACCTTGAGTATCACTATTGTATTTGAATAATTTAGACCAGGGTCCTAACTCCAACTTGCAAATACACAGTTTTGATAAATCTTAGTACAGGGGCTGAGATTTTGTGGTATGCACAGCACGAAATTTGCAAAAGTCAGAAGATATCAAGAAGAGGTAACATTAAACTCTGCTGGTTCTGTGCCACCCTAAAATTGAAGAGGCATATGGAGTAATTTTGAATCTCTACAGGAATGGCCTGTGAGCCACAGTACAATATACACTCTGAAGTGTGATGTGGCCTTACTCTGACATGTCCTTCCTTTAGCACTGTATCTGAGTCAGACTTTTGGGGAATTCTCTGGGGAGGGATTAAAAGTAAAGTATCCTCTTGCAGACTCAAGACCGAGATCTGTAGGTGAGTCATTGTGCAAAGCTGGGTCTTACGAATATTTTGTGATCATGCTGTGGGCAGAGGTGTGCACATCTAATATTTTTCACTACCATTGCATTTTTAAATACTTTTGTGAATAGAAGAATACACTGTCTTTGGCTTTTTGTCAAAGTAAAAGAGCAATGCATTTGGTTTTCCCTATCATCATATAACTGACATGACCTTAAAATTATGTATCTACCACAAGAACCCTCACTGTGATATTTTCAACTCTTTTGGTTTTTTCCTTCAACAATTTTGAAAGTCTGCTGGATGTTTAGCCAGACATGGGTTGGTTGGTTTGGAAATACAGACTTTGAGTGGTTGGCAAACATACAAGAACTGCTTAGTGCCTGGTTGTGTCTTCTTGCCACCGTGTGAGACAAGCAGAACATGTCCTCGTGCCTGGAAGACCAAACAAAGGATTTAATTCCCAGGAAACATGCTTTGTTGTTTTCCTGTAGGATGTTACTATCTCTACATCTCCTCTTTCTCTTAAGCTAGCAGGCTAAAATGTCACTGAGAGAGAACTGATAGGCAGCCAAAACCTTACACTGAACATGATTACACAAAACTGCTTTCCTTAAGAAGGCGAGGGAGGTAGGAATTAGCACTGTTCTGATGTTATGCAAGGACTGCACCTGACACCTGATTTCAGCTGGGTATCTGAGTAGGTGCAAAATATTACACATCTCCTCTGAAGTTTTCAGAAATAGATGGTATCATCTGGCATCATTCCATTTTTATTTGGGGTTGAGCAGGAGTGCAATGATGATATAAATAGAGCTGCTTTATAGCTGAAGTATGCAAAAGAAAATATCTACTTCTGTCTGGCAAATTATTTGCTTAATATATACAGCACAGTCTTCTAAATTGTCTCTAAATCACTATGTGGCTGCCCAAAGTCTTATGTACGTAAGAAACTGATGAACTTTTCTGCCATGTGATAGTTGTCTTCAGCTTTTCTTATGTCCCTAAATTAGCAGATACTTGGTGCAAGCAAAATCACAGGATTTGGAAACATGACTTTTGCAATACAATACCTGTTTGTTAGACTGTCCTTGGATAAAAAGTAGTAAGAGACATCTCTAGTCTTCTTCCTGAATGCCTGTTTAGATGTTTGTTCTCTGACTGGCCTCATGCCTTCTTTTTTTCTTGAGTTCACAATGGCCTATTTTCAGTAGAAAAGAAGGTAATAATATTTTCAGTGTAAACACAGCCACTATCTGTCTTGTCTGGTTTTTTAAGTATTAGAAAAGTGTGTGATCTTATTTTATCTGTCTTATTTGCACCACAAAGGCACACCTGCCTTGGCTAATATGTTTACCACCTTTTAGCAGAGTGCGAAAACTGTAAACTCAGGCAAAAATTGTTTAGAAATTTAAATTTCTCACTTTGTGCCAGCCTGTCTCTCTCAGTCTTTCAAGAACAATCACTGCGCAATTAAATACTATATTCAAGAAAGGAGCAACAGCTACAAAGACAAAAACCTCAGCTTCCCAAAATTAAATGAACAGTGATACCTTATATACAGTCTACAATCACACAACAAAGTTCCAGATAGAAATAAAAGTAATATTTATTCTTGTACCGTGTCCTTTTAGTTCTTCACTTGTCTCATACACATTGTTGATTTTATAATTATTTGTTGTAAAAGGATCCTAGACACCTAATACGCTCAATCTGAATGGTCCAGTTGGGGCTGGATATTTGTGCTGGAGGTACTGTGGCACTTAAACAATGTGAGCAATCCTTTACTTTACTTGCGAGGTAAATGAACAATGATAATTTCTTGGTATTTGTTAACATTCTTTTCTTAAGTATATGACACTATAATTTACCACAGAACCTTGTGGACAAGTCAGGCAACAGCAAAAATGCCATTTTGCAAATACACTGGACACACCCCAGCCATCAGGAAACAACCCCCCTATGTTTATTTCTTCTTCAATAGTGACTGTTGCTTCTGAACAATGTCTACTTTTCTCAGCTAGACATATTTTCCTCATGCTACTAAATGAGAGGTTTATGAGTTAAAAGCTCATATGCCACATCACATGCAAGTTCAACCATTTTAGTTAACAAACAGCCCCATGTAGGGTCTAAAGAACAACCTTCTTTGGAGTCAAGATTGAATATGCCACACATCTAATGAATGGCTGCCTGCCTCATTGCCATATGTACAATAATGCCTCCTGTACTCTGTAGCTGACCCTTAGGCTACTGCAGAGCTAAAATGTTCATATAGTGTGTCATTATTTCCTTAGACAATTCTTGTACTTACCCGTCTCTGCTTTTACTTCCCAATGTTGCACTGTGCATTTTAGGAACTCTTCAGTGCTGCATATCTGAAAAAAAATTATCTCAATATAGTGTTTAAAATGTGGTTCTCAACCAAGATTTTAAAAATTAAGCCCAAAGGAATAGGTGAACAGAAATAGAATTCTGGTTTTGCACTGATGGAAAACTGCTGTTGCATAATTCCCATTTTCCTCTACTATGATATCATAATTTACATTTCTCTTTGCCTCTTTTTTCTTTCCCTAGTGCCTTTTTTTTTTTTTTTAGGAGGAGGAAACAACATTCCTTTTCCTTATGGGTGTTCTGGGACTATCTAATGTCAAAATATTGTCTATTTCAACAGAAAATTGCTCATCTCTCACACATGAAAATGTTTTCTGCATGTGGCCTTATGGTAACTAATACTAGAAAGGTATTTTAAGCCGTCTCACAGATCTCAATGTTATCACTACCATACATGATCCAGATTCTGTATTAATTATGAATATTGGTATATTTTATACCCTAATTCATGTCATCGTATAATAAAATATTGCTCTCTTTTTTTTTTTCAGAATCTTGTCAAATTAGTGTAAAATAGATGTATACTCTATTTGCCACTTCCTAATGCATTTATGCTCTTTATTCAGAGTGGTGTTTTAAGAGTAAAACATCAATGTTAACACATGTGGTATATTACCCCAGGATGTTATTCCCTGACTGACTATCAAAAGCTGGAAAATACTCATCTGTGTATGTGGGTTAAATCCACACCATGTTCTTGAGTTTTTTCTTTTCAAGTACAGACAGCTAGACACATACCTATGTGAGAAACCAGCACTCTGCCAGTTTCAGTCTCTGCTTCTTTGAACAAGTAAAAAGATTGTTTAAGAGGTGATAAACATTTTATTTTCCATGGTAAAATGTATTGAGGAAAATGTAGAATGAGTGGCCACTGCAGCATAATGTAAAACTCTCAGTATGCTACTGAGCCCAGTGGCTGGAAGATGTATGGCTATATTTTGATCTAAGATTTTCACTCAGGGCTTCCATTTTCTCCAATATTGTGTACACTCATAATTTTTGGAAAGAGAATTTCTTTTTCATTATCTTCAATATTTTCTGTATGTACTACATCTTCAGCCCACCTTGGTATAGATTCATTATAGCAGCAGTAGTTGAGCTCACCATACTAAGTTAGAACAGAAGCAGATCTCTAAACTGGGTGAGATATTTCCATTTTAATGTATATTTGAAAGTCTTAAAGCAATATCATATATGTGTTTTATTATAACTATTACAAAGACTTTAAATTCAGCATATGATTTTTAAAGAGTACCATGACTTCCTTCTTTCTACTGGTGTTATTTTAATGTACTAAAAGCATGAATGTTAGGGAAAGGAGAATTAAGAAATAAATTTTGTGAACAAAACAATGTAATTTACACTCTCAGTGAATCCACAACTAAGAAAAGTAGAGATAATTGATATTGTAGTTTATGCAAGAGACAGCATGCAAAGTCACCTTTTTTTCACTTGATAATGTAGGAGTTTTCATGAAAATTCAGTATTACAAAAGGTTGTTCACAAAACACCTTCAACTTCTAGGTGGTAGTACTGCTACTACTGAGCTGCTATTTGTAAGAAAACCAAAATGCTGACTTAACAATGTTTCTCCACGTATACATTTTACAGGCTGCTTTTCCACACAGTATTGAAATGAGGCTGACATACTGACATAGATCATTCCAAACCAAGGAAGGTTTTCCTGAGGATATGTAACAAGACATTTTAAATTTCAGACTTAAAGTACCTTTTTACAGGTTGGATGCAAACATAAAGAAAAAAATCTAAATTTATATTTTAAATTAATGTCATATATAGCTTGTGTACTTAAAGAAACAGTAAAACAATTTCTTAAATTTTCTTTCTATTTTTAATCACTGTGATTTAGCATCTTGATTCATAAAAAAGTCCTTATCAGAGTCCAGAAATATGTTATCATTTTACCTTTCTTTGGAAAATGTAAAGTTATTTGTAATTTGCATTTCTTGTATGTTCAGTTGGAATTTTCAAATTTTTTTCAACATTGTCAGGACAATACCTAATTTTCCAGATGACAAAATGACCACCTTATTTGCAGTTATTTAAAATATTGATAGTTTGCAAAGCACATTTTAGTAAGATATTTTATAGGGAATGTTACACATTTCAATTTCTACTTGTGTTTCCAATATCCTCCTTACAAATATTTGATATCTGGGTTTAATTATACCATAAAAGAAAATCCTATGTTTCAACATTGAGCAATTTACTTTTAATTTAACAAGTACATATACGTAAAATATCTTTAGCAGAATCATGTAAATCTGTACTACATCAATCTTTTGTATGTTTGTACTACTTTCATCACTTAAAAGAGAAAAAGGAAGCTGTTAATTTTTGAAGAAAGTAAAATAAAACGTATTTTTTGTTCCTAATTAATAAACATTTTAGATGGGCGAAGTGAAACATCAGAATGAGGTGGCTCATGGCAGATAGAGCATTTCATTGGGGATATTTCTCTTTTTATGCTATGGACAGATAGTAAAGAGGGCTAATGTCAGAATGCTTTCTTTTTGGTGAAGATAATGAAATAGGGTAAGGTATGAAGGGCTCTTTCTGGTTTGTGGGGTTACCACAATGTGCTGGTTTCAGATGGGGTACCGTTAATTTTCTTCACAGTGGCTGGTGTGGGGCTATGTTTTGGATTTGTGCTGAACACAGGGTTGATAATACAGAGATGTTTTTGTTATTGCTGAGGAGGGCTTACACAGAGCCAAGGCCTTTTCTGATTTTTGTGCTGCAACGCTGGGGAGGGGGCTGGGGGTGCCTGGGAGGTTGGGAGGAGACACAGCTGGGACAGGTGACCCAAACTGACCAAAGGGGTATTCCAGACCATAGAACATCATGCTCAGTATATCAAGTGGGAGGAAGAAGGAGGAAGAGGGGGAAGTTTGGAGTGATGGCGCTTGTCTTCTCAAGTCACCGTTATCCGAGATGAGGCCCTGCTCTCCTGGAGATGGCTGAACACCTGCCTGCCCATGGGAAGCAGTGAATTCAGTCCTTGTTTTGCTTTGCTTGTGTGAGCAGCTTTTGCTTTCCCTCTGGTACTGTCTTTATCTCAGCTTGTGAGTTTTTTACCTTTTACCCTTCTGATTCTCTCTTCAATTGCACTGGTGGGGGAGTGAGGGAGCAGCTGTGTGGGGTTTGGCTGTTGGCTGGGGTTAAACCACAACACAATTAAAGTTATACTGCTACACTGGTGCCAGGGATGATGCTGGCTAATGGGGTCCCTTGAATACAGGGTCCTTGGATGGAGAAGAAAACAAGCACAAGGGTAAATAGTATCTAAAATTTAGTGCTTTCCATTCTTCTGTGAACTCTTTTGAACTGTTGACAACATGGTACTGGTTACGGAGCAAGAGAGACACGTGGTGCTGCATTGCAAAAGAAATATTAAATCTACTCCTAATTATACACTTCAGAGTGGACATGTAGTAGGAGAAAGCTGTGTAAGGTTTAGCTGATATTTAAGATCAGGAGCCAAATTACTTGGCCCTCATACCTCCCAAAATATTGAATATAAATGGTCATTTCAGGAGTCAGATATATAAAGTTTAGATTCATATTTGGTCTCATTAACACTTTCTGCAACTGCCAAAATATCTGTAATAATTTAAAGTGGTCTTGAAGGAAGCTACAGATGTCCATTTTATTCTCTAGCACAAAAGCTTTCTGACACCAATGAATATGTCACCTGCATAACAACTCAATTATTATTTTTTAAGTCTTCATTTGCTCCATGTTTCTGCTGTACTCTGACTATGGAAAACATGTAATAGTATTTTTTTTCCTTTTCCCCTGAGGGAAGCTAGTATTCCAAATATGAGCACTTTAGGGGACATATTCTTGTAATTAAATGCAAAATTGCAAATTTTAGCACTTAGAAGGCATTTTAAAAGCTTTTCTGCACTGGTGTGCTCTGTTTTTTATTTATGTCAGTGGAAGTTCTACCATCAGCAAGAGCAGAAAGAATCCATTCCTAAAAGCTTTTCAAAACCTAGTCTGTATCTATTTTCTTATGTAAGATGAAAAACACAGCAAAGCAGAATCAGGTTTACACTAAAGTCTCTATCAGGCTAGCAATGCAAAAGACCTTTAAACATGAACAAATATAATTTAAAAGGTTTTTTAATTCCATTCTTCTTCTATATCACCACGTGGATTGCACAGTAAAAAGGGAAGCTTAAGATAAACGAACTTGTGACCCATAGGGGCTCCATATTTCTATATCACAACAATCTGAAATTGCTACTCTGAAAAATTCAGTTCAGAAGAGTCTGAAAGTATATGTTTAAATCTAAGGCTATGCTCATCTCCAGGAGTCACAGAGACAGAACAGTCTAGGTATTTCATTTCCGAGCAAGACCAAGGAGCATGCACCTTGCTGTGGACCTCTTCCTGTAGCTGTGCCCAGCTGGACAGATAGATTCCTATAATCGAGTTTGACTCTGCTGTCAAGCCAAATGGGAGATGCTTAGTTAAGTCCTTGTTTTCTATGGTGACAGCTGAGGATAACAACAAACTTGAACTGTACTAGATTATCTAGACTTGATTAGAGCTCATTGCTCCAGCTCTTTATTTGACTCTTATTTAAGCTCTATCTGCTGAGAGGTCAGCTGGGTCCCAGTGAATGTCAAGTGAGCATTCTGTGAAAAGACATTTGTTTCTTTTCAACAGAAATGTCTCCTGGCTAGCTGGCTAGTTTGACACCTGCATTGGGTTTACATGGCAAGATTTGTGCAACAGAGGGCTTCAGGGATGGCTTCTCGGAGAAGAGACCAGGAGCTGCCCCCATACTGAACAGAGCCAGTTACAGATGGCTCTAAAGAGATGCACTACTGCTCAGAGTTGAACCAGTCAGTGACACCAGTGGTGTCTCTGTGATAACTTATTTAAGTAAGGGTAAAAAATGCTGCATAACAACTCTGAGGAACAACTGAAAAAATGTGCCCTGAGGACACCAGGCAGAATCTCAGAATCCCGGAATCCCAGAATCCCAGAACCCCAGAACAAGCTAGGTTGGAAAAGACCTTTGAGATCATCAAGTCCAACCTATGACCTAATACCTCCTCATCAACTAAACCATGGCACTGAGTGCCACTTCCAGTCTTTTTTTGAACACATCCAGAGACGGTGACTCCACCACACCCCTGTGCAGACGATTCAGTCCCCTATCACTCTTTCAGTGAAGAATTTTTTTCGGATGTCTAACCTAAACTTTCCCTGGCGCAGCTCAAGGCTGTGTCCTCTTGTTGTGTCAGTCGTTGCCTGGGAGAAGAGACCAACCCCCACCTGACTACAACCACCTTTCAGGCAGTTGTAGAGAATGATAAGGTCACCCCTGAGCCTCCTTTTTTCCAGCCTAAACACCCCCAGCTCCCTAAGCCATTCTTGTGTTCCAAGCCCTTCACCAGCTTTGTTGCCCTCCTCTGGATGCGTTTGAGCATCTGAACATCCTTCCTAGATTGAAGGGCCCAGAACTGGACAGAGCATGCAAGGTATGGCCTCGCCAGTGCCAAGTACTGTCTAGCTGGCCACACTATTCCTGATACAGGCCAGGATGCCATTGGCCTTCTTGGCCACCTGGGCACACAACTGGCTCATGTTCAGTCGGCTGTCAACCAGTACTCCCAGGTCCCTTTCTGCCTGGCCACTGTCCAGCCACTCTGTCCCCAGCCTGTAGCGCTGCAGTGGGTTGTTGTGGCCAAAGTGCAGGACTTGGCACACAAGGTCGGTCAGGTAAGAAGGAGTGGGAGCAGAGGTTCTCCTGAAGCCTATGCAGAAGGCCATGGTGAAGCAGGTTGTCCCCATACAGCCCATGGAGGACCATAGTAGAACAGATACCCACACACCTCATCCCATGGAGGACTCCGTGCTGGAAAAGGTGTATGTAACCTGAAAAAAGCTGCAGCCTTTGGAGGGTGCATGATGGAACAGACTTTCTGGCAGGAACTGCAGCCAGCGGAGAACCCTGCTGGAGAAAACCATTCCTGAAGGACTGCACCCTGTGAAAAGGACCCATGCTGGAGCAGTTCAAGGAACTGCAGCCTTTGGGAAGGAGCCATGTTGGAGCAGGGGAGCAGCAGAAGGAGAAAGGAGCAACAGAGACTAACCATTATGAACTGAGCATGACTCCCATTCCCTCTCCGCCTGCACCACTTGGAGTGGAGAAGGTAGAAAGATCAAGATTGAAGTCAAGCCTGGAAAAAGAGGGTGCATATTTAGCTTTGTTTTCATTTCTCACTATCTTAATTTGTTACTAATAGACAATAAATTAAACTAATCTTCCCCAAGTCAAGACTGTTTTTCCCATGTTGGCAATTGCTGAGTGATCCCTCTGTCCTTATCTCAACCCACAAGATTTTTCATCTTATTTTATCCCCATCTTATGCTGAGGATGCAGTGTGAGAGCGGCTTGGTGGGCACCTGTGAGCCAGGCAAGATTAACCCACCACAACACCATATTTCCACTACAAGTAGATACAGTCTCCAAATAAATCTGTATTAATTAATCCTCAGTGAATAATCGACCAGGCTCCTTGTGTGGCCCTTTTAGGGTTAGGCCAAAGAACAGATGCATATTCTGAGTCCTTTGATGCACTGAATCTTGTTATTATCTTTACAAATGCTCAATGCATCAGGAACACAACAGGGATCTGATTATTTTCCCCAAGAACAATCAAGGGATTAGTGGAATATAGACGGAGATTGAATCTGCATGGAAAATTGTCCATGCTGTGTTCTATTAGAAGGTGCTGCTGTGCAAAATTTGTTGCTAATCATGTGGCAAAATTACAAGAGACTGCAGAAAGAAGAAACTAGTAAACAGAATAATAAAAGTAATTTTAATTATTAAACTTCAGTGTTATAAATTATCTGCCATTCATCACTGCCACAAATAAGTATAAAAAATGGAAAAAATCCATATGTTCCATGCAGTCTAATTTAATTTTGCATAATAAATGAGTGTAATGAAGAATGTTTAAAAATATGAATAATCACCAAATTACTATCCATTTTCAACAGGCAGTGTCTAAATTTTAATACAGACAGCTATTACAGTTAACCTATGCTTTATGTTGACTGAAGCACAATAAAAGCGTTGAATGGGTATTATAGACACGGTTCCAGTTATCAACCACTAATGATTCTAAGTGATGAATTGCTACATTCTTAATAGAACAATAAGAATCCAGGGTTTTCATTATCTTTCCCAGAATATTTTGCATGCCCACTATTGTTCTTCCAATTAGTCAATAACAAAGAGGATCTGTTTGAAAAGATATAGCAAATGATGAGTCATAGGTGACAGGTAATTCTCCCCATGCTGCCTGGGAAGAAATGCCTTCTTGATGTTAGTTATGGCTGTTTTCCATAATTTTTTTCAAGGCAGTAAGGTGGTGCTGTCCCTTTACCACAAAAATCTTTTCACTAAATAAATGCAGATGATGTAAGCACAATGAAACACTTGCTCTTAAAGATTCTAGGTCCCTATTGATCTAGATTTGTAACTTTCTACTGCTATTAGTGAATACCTTCTGAGTTAAACCTCATTATTCACATTCCTCCAAAGTGGTAAAACTCATGTCAATAAACATCTGTTTAATTACTTCCTTAGATGCTTTATTCTTCATAAACAAACAACAGGGAATGTACTAGTTCATCATAGAGTAAATTATTTTATAACTATCATTATCCTGCTCACAAATGCACAGAGTTACAAAGACTATTCACAGGCTGAAAGCAGAAAAATAAAACAGTTCAGTATTGCAAAAAATGACAGATTAAATTGAATGATCCAGAGACCTCTTCCAATACTTGTAATCATGGCATTCTATTCATAGGACGTATTACCATGGGGCATTATTTCACCCCAAAATAGCTCAGATGGAACTCCTGGGAGAATTTGAGCAATATGTAGAATACAGCCTTCAGCAAATTATTACCTTTTTTTCTCTTTTTCCCAGAATGACTCTCATACTAGAGATACTTTTTTCTTCCTGTTAACAAAAGGTTTTTGATCTTACTGAGACAAAACATATGAGTCTATTGCAGTGTTGTCACTAAGCTCTTGTCAATATTCAGACTAAAGTCTAACAAGTCATTCCCAGGATACAGAGCACCAGTTAAATATTTCGTTGACTGCAGAGTACAATTTGGTGGAACGTAAAGTGAATAAAACAAAAGGGATAAACTGTACTGTCTCAATTCCCAAGACAGTTTTTTGCACTATTTTCAGTGGCTTATGACTACTACAGGCCCCATCTGTATTTGGTTCTTATCTTCCCTACTGACTTCAGTGTCCGCTCCAAACTCCATGGTTTAAGAGTTCATACAGAAACTTATCTTATTTTACTCAAATTAAATCAGAGTAAGCAAGGTTTCTCAATGCACTAAGATTGAGAGACACCTGTAAAATATTTCAGAAGGACCTCGGCAGACTAAATGACTTGTCAATGGCAGATGGTATTCAGTGTAAATGTAAAGTTACAGGTGTGGGGAGAAACAGTCATATTTTCTTATATAAAATAATGAACTCTATGCTGACAAACACAGTGTTTGGAGTCGTGACAAATGACTGTATGAAAATAGCTCAGTTCTTGGCAGCATTCAAAATTCAAATCCAGTGTTACAAATTATTAGGAAAGGAATAGAGAACTAACCAGAGAAGATTACTATGCAGCTGTATAAATTCATGATCAGCAAAGTCAAGGTCAAAGGTCTTTAATGACAGTTTCTTGATAGAGGACAATCAAATAGGCTGGGACTTTTCAGCTTAGGAAAGAGGTCTCTATGAATTCTGTGGAAATCACCGGTGGCATGAAGGAGCATGACAAGGAGTGACTGCTTTCTGCCTCTTTCACTAAAAGAGCAAGTGACCATAAAATTACAGCACTGAAAGCCAAGTCCAAACCTTAGAGATGGAATTAATTTCCACAGGAAGATGTGTAAATTACTAGAAATACTTGTAAGACCTGTTGTGTCTATATTTGAACCATAAAATACATAGGAAATTCTCTAAATGGAAAATTATCAGAGGCTGGGAGGATATTACTATTGTATATACTTGTTCTATTCTTTTCCTTCTCTAGATGAACTGGACTAGTTGGCTTGTGGCTTTGTCTGTACTATTTGGTTTCTAAGACAGGTCCTTTTAGAGTTCTTTAAAGATTTCCTCTGATTTTCATAAGTGTCAATACTGATAAACGGATTTTGTGACTTCAGTCACCTTGGAAAGAAGGATATGATACTGGTACCCACCTTCAAAACAGGGATTGGAATACCCCTGGTGGCCATAGCCCTGTCCTTCACGACATTTCCAGAGGGCCCAGTTCTTTGTCCTCATCTTTGTATTTCTCCCTCTTCTCATATTTTTAAATGAAGGAACCTGAGGCAAAGCTTTGATTTTCCTGAATCCTTCTTTATCTTCCTATGAGTTTTCCCTATGGGAGACAAGCACATAGCACTTACCTTATTATTTCATTTGAAATAACCTGAACTAGATTTATGTACACCTTGAAATGTACTCTACTTGCTCCCTCAACACTGCTGGAGAGACATAATATAGCAGTGTGCTGCAGGGAGGCAAATGACTTAGGCTGTGAATAAAACAAATTGTATTAACCCAGGGGCACAGCAAAGAGCATTGTTTTAATTACTACAGAAAGGAGTGTACAGGAATGATTTACAGTAGGGCAGTCTTACAAATGGTGAGGCCGAGGACACAAGGTGGTGCTATTTACGCTCAACAGAGCGGGTGTACAATGCTCAGTCTCGCCTGCTGGCATTAGCCATTCCCCCCATCAGCTTCCCATGGCTTTGGACTGGGTTGGAAGTGCAACTGAGCCCCATTGTCCTCCAGATGTGCAGGTACTAGCTATGAGGGGACATTCCCTTGGCAACAGCTAGATAGCCAAGGATTTCAGCTTGACTGGAAGGGCATGTTAATTTGTCCTTGTCATCTCTGCAAGGCAGGACAGCAACACTAGATGTTTTGCTGCACCAAGTACCACAGGGAAATTTGGTATTATAAGAAATTACACACTTGGCTGTTTCTGGAGAGAAGGAAGTTAGAAGCTAAAGCAGCAAGTATTGACTCTTTACTATTCCCCAGGTTAAAGAACTGCCTTAGAAGGATTGAGGATACCAGGTGGTGTGGTAGACAGCTGATATTTTGCTTTTTTACCAGCTTGCTCTGTGAAGTCAGGTTGTGCTTTCAGGTGTAATTAAGCAAGGTCATTATCAAGCGTAAAATTATAGCTTCTATTCAGCTGGGTGAATCACTTTGAAATTCTCCATGGATGGTAGATCTCCCACTGCAACTACTTTGTTGAAAAACTGAGGAAATAATTGTCCAAAGAAAAAGTGAAATATTATTGTGAGTGTTGCTTGGAGGGGAATGGGATATTGCTAAAAGTTGATTGTTTCACTGAAAATAAGCATGATCAAATCCCTGTATTCATCAACTGTTTGTTTTTTTTTTTTTGGAGTGTTGCTTTGTTCTACAGATTGGGGTTTTTTCAAATAGTCTTTATGTCCTCAGATGCTTGTTTCTAGACCTTTGCTTCACAAGACAGGTCTGTTGCAGCCAACTGTTCTTTACCTATCTGTAACATTTTTATTCTGAAAAGAGAAATGCTGTAAGTTTTATTCGGTTTGTATGGCCAGTTTTTTTTAGCTGTGGGTGAGATGGTCATGGTGGTCAGTGGGAGCCTATAGGAGTGCTTCTCTGAGAACTTATTAGAAGTTTTCCTCATGTCCAGCTGAGCCAATGCCAGCTGCTCCAAGATGGACCTGTTGCTGGCCAAGGCAAATCCCATCGGTGATGGTGGTAGCACATCTGGGATAACAGATTCAAGAAGGCGGGTAAAAGACCTGTGCCATTGCAGCCCAAGAGAGGAGTGAGAATGTGGTAGAAACAGCTCTGCAGACACCAAGGTCAGTACAAAAGGAGGGGGTGGGGGTGCTGCAGGCCCTGGAGCAGAGATTCCCCTGCAGCCCATGGTGCAGCCCATGGCGAGGGAAGTGTGGCCCTGCAGCCCATGGACAATCATGGGAAGGCAGAGATCCACCCCATGCCAGAGCAGGTGGATGCACCTGAAGGAGGCTGTTATCCCAAGGGAAGCCCATGCTGGAGCATGGTCCTGGCAAGATCTGTGACCCACGAAGAGAGGAGTCCATGATGAAGCAGGTTTGCTGGCAGAACCTGTGACCCCACAGGGGACCCACACTGGAGCTGCCTTGTCCTTAAGGGGTGCACTCCATGGAGAGGGAGTTCATGGAGAACTGCAGCCCATGGGAAGGACTCATACGAGTAATTTGTGGAGGACTGTCTCTTGTGAGAGGGACCTCATTCAGAAGCAGAGGAGGGGTGTTACAGGTCCTCCCCCTGAGGAGGAAGGGCAGTGAATGAACTGACTGCAACTCTCATTCCACTCTGCTACTGCAGGGGATGAGGTAGAGAATTCAGGAGTGAATTAAAGCCTGGGAGGGAGGGAAGGGTGATAGGAAGGTGTCCTTGAGATTTGGGTTTATTTCTCGTTGTCTTACTCTGATTTGTTTTTTAATAAATTACACTGATTTTCCGAAGTCAACTTCAGTTTTAATGTGACGGCAACTGTTGAGTGATCTCTCGCTGTCCTTATTTCAGCACACGAACCTTTTGTTATATTTTCTCTCCCTTGTCCATCTGAGGAGGGGAGTGATACAGCTGCTTGGATGGGCACCCGCAGAAGTTTAGGATTTCCCTTCAGAATGGATTGGTTATTTTAAATAATGTCCCAGACAATAGCTTCCTGATTTTTGATTCTTGACAGCACTAGGAAACTGAAATTATTGCAGGAAAATCCTGCAAATAGAAAGTCCCTTTTACTTTAACATGCATGTAGAATATTTTCCTCCTTTACAAAGAAGAAGAAAAAAACCCACGGAATTCTTTTACAGAATTTTTTTAAGGGAGTGTCCTGACAGAGTTGCTGCAAATAATTCCTGCTTGCCATTCATTTTCAAGAAGCTAACAGAATAAACTAACTGGTTATGAGAACCATGGTCTACTTGTGTGCTGTTATGCTTCATGGAGTTAAACAGATCATACAAATCCAGATTTTTAATTAAACTCTGAAAAACTAATGCTTCTGGAGTGTAATGGAATAATCAATATCCAAATTATTTTCAAGAATAAGTTCATGTATTTTGTAATTTTTTGTCTCATTTGAATAGCCTGCTGTTCTAATTGGTCACCTCTTTCAGGAATTTAATCTTCTGTGTAAGAAAGTCAGAACTGGGGACTGTTGTAGGTATCTTTCTTTAGCATAATTAAAGTGGCATTTCAAGAACAATCTGCATCTTTAATCAAGGTGCTGGTCTCTTCAAGAGTGTGATTATGTTAGTTTGCAAGGGCTAACTACTGACAGAATACGTTGAAGGAATTAAATTATATTTAAACAAGTTGTTTCCAATCTTCAGGAATTATGAAATGAAGTGGGGGGGAATAATTTGTCTCAATGGAGCTATGACTAAAACTGATGGAAGACCAAGGTAAGGCCTATCAAAGAACCATAAACAGCAACACAATTTAATCCCAAACTGTTTAGGGTATTGTGTATTTCATATTGAAAGATACATGATCTTGTCTCACCAACAAAAAAATTTTATATTTGTTTCTTATTTGTTCATTTGCTTCAGGTGAGAGTAGTCTAAGAAGAGAAGTGCCTGTGGTTCATTGTAACTGGAAAGTCTCATGTCAAAGATCTTGTTGCAGTAAAACAAATTTTCATCTCATGTACTGTGCTTATTTGGAAATAACTGCAAGAAACAAATGGAAAGATTTATTGCCGCTACACAATATTTTTATCATCCATGAAAAAACAGTTCATAAATATAATATTGTATAATATTTTCCAGATGTTTTGTACATGTTACGTAATGGCCAATCTCACATCTAAAGGATGTAGCATGGTGTCCTCCATGGTTTGACTGAGCAAATTTTTTTGTCACTTTCCTGTGTACAGACAATGTGGTTGAATGAGTTTATCTCTTTGGGTGGACCTGTCTTGAAAGGTAAAATTAAATTTTAACTCTGCATAGTGGATCATATCCTGTAGAACATGGACCACTTAGTGCCATAGGAGACTATGGTTGCTGCTATGTAAAATATAGATTATTCTTTTCCTTCTAACTTTTTTTTTTTGCTTATGTAAGTACTGTCCTGCTGCAAGCCAACCCAAATTATAACTATATACATCTTAATTGGCATTTTGTTCATTCTAGAAATTATAGGGGATTTCCTTAAAAGTTTTCTTAAATGCCAAAGAACAATGAAAATCGCAATCCAGTGTGCAACTTTTAATACTTGTTTGAACTCTCCCATTCAGCACTTTAAGGAGCTTCTTTCCTAATGAATACAGGTGCAGATTTATTTTCTTGGCTCCAAGAGGGTGCAAGAGATCCATCCAGGATACACAGAGAATGCAAGCATCTCCTAGGAAGTGAGCATCCTAATGCAGGCTGAGAGACAGAAAAGTGGTTTTGTTCTTCTGTAAGATGACCACAGTCATGCTGCTCTGAGACGTACTATCACATATAACTGCTAAAAGTAATTCAGTCTGTTTCCTCAGATCAACCAATACAGCCCTACAAAATAAAATAGTTACACAATTTTTACATTTTTCACCTTGCTGCACTCACGTGAGCTGTGCTGTGTGCACAATAGGATTATAATCCGTGAGATAAAATTTCACTCTTTCCAGTAAAGGAAAGATAGTATGGAAAATGGTGGAAAAATATACTTCTGCGAAATTCCAAGCTCTGTGAAACAGTTTCTTATCTGTACGTGTTTCTTTCTCAGGGCACTGCTGAGGAGGGAAGTGATTTCTACTTCTCATTTTGTACAGCTCCAAACACTAACAATCTGGACTCTTCTAATTTATTTTGACTGTTCTTGGACAGGTCCTTTGAACTCCTTTTATATAAATCAAGATTCTTTTTTTTTCTGCCTTGAATGCAACATTTTATTTATCCAATATTAAATAATTGACTTTGAACTGTCATTATTATGCTGAAGCAAGAGATTACACTTAGTTGGGGGAAAAAAACCCAAACACCAACCAAACATTTTCTATACAGGCTGTTCCCAGAAAAAGACAAAACATCTCACATATTATCCAACCACATTATCTATACACCAGGAAATAGCAGAGAGGATTGCTCTTGATCTGGAGCCATACCACATTGTAGAGATTATGGGCTTGCTGACTTTTGAGGATACATTATTCTTTCCCAAGAAAGAGACTCTTTTATGTAACTGCTGTGTTTTTTATTTATGGTAACTTACTGATCAAAGCAAGGAATGCCTTCAGAGAAACAAATAGTCTTGCAAGGAACTAAATCAACCGCATATCTTTCACTTACAGCACACAGACCTTTCTTTGATTCTGTGATGAGAAGGGGGCATACATATTCAAAACATTGCTTCTGGGCCTGCTATCATCATCACTACCACCACAACCACTAAGCAGGGACTCTGGCAGCAAAACCAAATCCTGGTCCAAGTTGCATATTTCCCTCAAATTCACGCAGCTGAGAATATTTAAAACTGCATCAAAAAGTGAGGGATATTGGGTTCACTAACATCTGCTGTTTCTTCCATTACTGTTACTTGATCATCCTGTTTTCTGACAGTGACTGGCAGGCATCAGATATGATGGACTACATTAGTGTCCACTTTGGTTAGAATGAAGCATGAATAACACAGACACATGAAACAACAACAGCAAAACACCTTTGTAATACAGAAAACAATGCTCACTGAAATACATCATCACAGAAAACAGGCGGAAGATTTTTTGGTTAATCATCAGATCAGACAGCAGTCATTCATCATTATATTGAGAAATATTTGCCTTTACCAGGTCCTCTATGAAAGAGACTTACCATTTTCTTGTGTTGGTAAATTAAGTCAGTGTTTGAGCATGTTGCCCAGTGAGATGCCTCTCAACTCAATTTAAACTACTCATTTAACCACAAAAAAAGAGCTCAGAACATCAAAAAAGCCACAGTATTGAACACGAAAAAGCCTGTATTGGGACAAGGTCTCTATCTTGCATTTAAATAGGCCATACCAATTCACTTTGTAAATAATATCTGAATATAAAATTACATATAAAGAAGAAAAAAGCAAGTGTCTCTCAAAATCTATTTGTGACAAAAAAAAAATTACTTTCTGTTTGATTTGTAATCATCATTATTATTCTATGGTAAGCACATAATTTTCTGAATTTTCCTAATTTTGTTTGCAATCAGCTGTGTACATCAGTTTCATTCGGAAAGAAGGCAGTTATCCTCAGATTTTATGTGAGAAAAGGTTTCCCTCCAATCTGAAATTGTCCTAGGCTGCTAGTCTAACCTAGTACAGTATTCAGTTAATAGCGAAAGGTGAACACTTCCAGTGGACTATACATCTTCACCTATTTTAATTGTCTAACTGAGGGTAAACTGCTCTCAAGATTTTTGGCTTTCTTCTTTAAATACTACTCATTAATTTGGACAACATGCCTCTATTACTCAGAATCTTTTTGAAAAGTAGATAAGCCAAATCCCACACTAAATGTCTGTATAGGATTCTTGACTTTATAGACAGATTTTTTTCTTCTTCTTTTTGTTTTTTTTTAACTTGAGTACGTGGTGTTAGAATCATAAGCTTAAGCAAATTCTAAGCTTCTAGCAAAAGCCTTACATATGAATATCAACACTTTCTCAGCCTTTAGGCTAAGACGTGCTAAGTGGTACATGGGCTATTCCTTTAATTAACCTGACTTGCTGTGAATATCTCAGACTGCTAATCATGGCCCAACAAGATACATATGACTCACATGTAAATAGATCTCCCTGCTCTAAGTGGGGAGCATGTATCTGCATACATATCACTCTTGCTCCATGGGGAATGTCTGCTTTTTCTAACTCAGAGTAGTTTTTACGGCTTATCTATATGACCAAGTTCTCTGACAGATATATATGTAGTATTTTTAAAAACAGATGTTCTCCTGATGTGTATTTAATATTGTAAATACCTGCTTGTGCTAAAAGCAAAACAAGAGGTTTTTTTTGACCTTGTTAAGTACTCTACACTCGACATGATTCAAGACAGACAATTCTGACTCACAAATCATGACTTGAATCACCAAGTATTATTTTCTAAATAAGTACCTTAAAGGTGATTTCAAAGCTAATTTGAAAGCATGATATGAAATGTTGGAGTGTATCTGAGGGTCACTGAACATTGGAACAGGTTGCCTAGAGAGGTTGTGACATTTCCCTCACTGGAGATATTCAAAAGCCCTCTGGACACAATCTGGAGTAACATGCGCTAGGAGACCCTGCTTGAGCAAGGAGGTTGGACCAGATAACCCCCCAGTGGTTCCTTCCAGCCTTACTCGTTCTGGGATTCTGTGCAGGGGAGAAGGTGACCAGCAGAAAATATGGTACTTATGATGATGATGAGGAAAGACCCAAGTCAGCCTGCCTTCATTTCAAGATGAATTACAACAATTTAATTCAAAAAAAAAAAAATATTCCTACTTGTGAGCTTGGCACATCCAGGTAGGCTCCAAGACACAAATATGAAGCCACACGCAGGTATATTTAACTAGAGGACAAATTTCAAGTTAGCAGTTAGGTAAATGTTTTAAAACTGCCAAACTCTGGTAAAAGTAAGTTTATCATAGGCTGTATATATTTAAACCACATATGCTTACAAGATCATCAAAGATTTAATAAAGCTGACAAAGCAAGTTCATTAAATTAATAAAGCACTTAAATCCCAGACTCTGATCCACTCTTTCTTTCTTACTTGTCTTCCTGAATTAGATAATTGAATCAGAAGGGTGGTCACTAGCAACCTTCAAGCCAGCTGGTAAGTTCTCATTCAACAGATTATGATTATAACCATAATGCTTCTGTTCTCATGATTACACATCCAGACAAAATTTGGTACCTTTGGGGATGGTTTGAAAGTGTCTGGAAAAGCACTAGGCTTAATCTAAATGGATCCTAACATGAAAAGCGTCCCTTGCAGTTGATCTAAAATGCATATGAGCAATTTTGATATCAGGCAGGAGAACTGACTTGGGTAAAAATTGAACTTCCTCTGCCATAGACTCAAGCAAACTATTAAGCCACGATGCGATGATGTCTTCCTGCTTTCTTCACTTTACAAGAGGCGAGACTAATGTGCTGAAAGGCCTTGGGACAGCATATAAAGTGGAGAAGGTAGAGACTATATCAGGACAACCCAGGGCGGACCTGAGTCAGAGGCTACTCCACCATCTGGACTTTGGTGGAGTACTACCTGTAAAGTATATGTAAAGTATCACTGTATCACTTTCTGCTGCAGAAATCCAAGAATGAGGGTGGCAATGCAGGTATTGCCTTGTTGGATTTGTATTCCATTCAAAAGAGGTGTTTCCACAAAAACATGTGTAAAATTATGAGCCTGCCTTTAAAAACCAAATAAACTAAATATACAGAAGCAAGAAACTGGCTATTATGTGAATAAAAAAGTTCCAAATTTAGTCAGATTAAAAAATGCTCAAGTCACCATGTTTTGGATACTTTCAAAGTAAGAAGTAAATTAAATAAGTAAATTCTTGTTATACTCCATTTGACTTACTTAGCATGACAAAAAAAGCTTTAGCGAAAACACCATTTTTTTCATCCAATTTACATTTTCTTGTGAAGTTATCACAGACAGATCAATGGAAATCAGAGCTACAAAGTAAGGATTTTCTGATCTTTACCAGTAATAAAGTCTTATTCTGAATATTTTATGGTTTTTTCAGCAGTCTCAGCAAAAAGGTAAATGTGTGTGCTTGTGTATGTTCATGCACTTATGCATTCCAATGTGTGCATGTGTGTGTGTGTATACATATATTTAGCTCTGAAGAAACTTGTTCAGTTCACATAATGCCTATTTGTCTTTTGGTCGCCTATATGACAGTACTGCTATTTAAAGTTTCTCAGCCAAAGGCCAAAAACTTTGCTCATGGGCTTTAGATAGATGTACAGCCTGATTACTGAAGGACTTCAGAGGACAAGTGCAGGAGAAAAGTAGGTCAGATAGAAAGGGAAAAAAAATAGATAAGGGGCTAGAAAGAGATATTCTGAAGACATTTTTTCCTAAGAGGTTGTTTCAATGTGAGTCTTGTCAGATGCTTCAAGTTTGAAATTTGCATTATCACAGTCTTTAAGAGCTTATTTAAAGTCTGAATACATTAAGAAACTTGACAGCAGTGATCGAAGTACAAAATATTTCCTCAGTATTAATGACTAGCCTAAATCTCTATACCTTGGGCAATGAACATCTTCTAGCAGATCATTAATCCCTTCAAAATACCCTGTCCTGAGGTCATTAAGAACTGAAAACTGGAAAAATAAAATAAAATATGCATATGCTTTTTTATTTTTGAACTATAGAATTTAATCAGTATGTACAGAACAGGTCTGAAAAATTATTGCCTTAAGTGTTAGACAATCAGACTGACAGAATTGTCTCTCAAACTTTTATTCATATTATAATATATATGCTCATAAATATAAATTTAATAATAACAAAAATATAAAAATTGTGTTTCAAACATAAAACATACACTGAAGCTAAATAGACTAGTAGGTTTAACATAAAAATTGAAAGTAGATTGTGGAAACATTATTTCAAGCTTTAGATAAGTCAAATATGTCATTCATATTAATTAAATACAACGTAAAGAAAGAAAGGTCTTATTATTGCAAAATGTCTTTGTATTCTATTTTTATCTTCAGCTTCCTTTAAATATTTATTTTCTTGGAATTGCAATGCAGGTGGTTGGGTTTTGAAGTTTCTACTTGCCATTCTTTACAGGGTTTCAGCTAAAGATGGGGCAATTTATTTCCCATGCTGAAGTGTGCTGGACCTGTTTACTTCTCTCCATCAGCTATAAGAAGGACATATGAAATACATATCTACACCGCAGTGCTCCCATCTCCAGCCTAGGCTTAAACTAACATTCCTGAAACTGTTTCTCTAAAGCAGTAAATGCAAAGAATCTTACTCGTTAAGATGACATAATTCACCAACTACAAGGGAAGAACTGGGTGATTACTTCCTGAAAAGTCTGATGCTTCAAATGGATAGCATGAAATAAGAAGCTCATCCTTCACATGACCTTCGGATCTGAGTTTAAATTGTGGATTTATCAGTTTGCATGTTGAAAAAGTTTTGACGAAAACAACCTTCATTTAAAGCAGGAAACTGGAAATTGCGTTCAGAGAGCTGGAATTTTTTGTTTCAAAGAAAAAAAAAATAAACTGGTTAAAGGCAAAACTTATTTCCACAGTTTTCGAATAATGTATTGTTTTCTTTGATTTAAACTCACTGCTGTGTTTTAATGGCAGATAATGCAACAGAAAATAAAATCACATTTACTACAAAAAAATCTAAAGTATTTTTTAAAAAATTCTATCACTATTTGATGAAACAAATTGTAGTAGTCATATGATGTCATTGCCAACATCTTCATAAATCTTGGACGTAGGATGGAAGGGATACTAAGAAAGTTCACAGATGGTACAAAACTGGGAGGAGCTGTTGACTCCCTTGAAGACAGAGAGACCTCGACATATTAGAGGGCTGGGCAATCCCCCACCATATGAAGTTCAAAAAGAGAAAGTGCTGGATTCTGCACATGGGATGGTGCAACCCTGGATGTATGGACAGAGTGGGGAATGAGGGCTGGAGAGCAGTGCCGTGGAAAGGGACTTTGCATTCCAGGTTGATGGCAAGTTGACCATGAGTCAACAATGCCCTGGTAGCCAGGAGGGCCAACCCTGTTCTGGGGGGCATCAGGCACAGCATCACCAGCCGGGCAAGTGAGGGGATTGTCCTGCTCTGCTCTGCACTGGGGCGGCCTCACCTCGAGTGCTGGGGGAGGTTTTGGGTGCCACAATATGAAAAAGACATTCAACTACAGGAGAGCATCCAAAGGAGGGCTACAAAGATGGTGAAGGATCTGGAGGGGAAGCCATATGAGGAGTGGCTGAGGTCACTTGGTCTGTTCAGCCTGGAGGAGACTGAGGGGGGACCTCATTGCAGTTACAACTCCCTTATGAGAGGAAGAGAAGGGGCTGATCTCTTCTCTGGGGTGACCAGTGACAGGACCCAAGGGAATGGCCTGAAGTTGCACCAGGGGAGGGTTAGGCTGGATATTAGAAACAGGTTCTTCACCCAGAGGCTGGTTGAGCACTGGAACAGGCTCCCCAGGGAAGTGGTCACAGCACTGAGGCTGACAGAGTTCAAACCGCATTTGGACAACACTCAGACACATGGTGTGACTCATGGGGATGGTGCTGTGCAGGGCCAGGAACTGGAGTCAATGATCCTTGTGGGCCCCTTCCAACTTGGCATATTCTGTGATTCATACCAGCATGAGTTTGTTGGTTTGTGTCTGTACAGTTGCACAAGATTTAGGTGGTTTCTCATGTTCCTGGGCACCTTAGAAATATTTCGCTTGGAGTGGCAGAAGGTCAAAACATGCTAAAATATTTTTTTCATGTATTTTATATACATGTAAGTGAAGACTGGTTCTAAATCAAATTTTAACTGACTTAGTAAATACTCAATTTTCAATCTCTTAAAAGATCTAATTTTTTTTTACCTATATAGATAGACAAATCTTGGCTAATCCAATTCCATAATTTTAATTTCCCCATTATCATTAACTGATATTTTTTGTATACCTTACTCCAAAAATAAAAATAGTGGAAGTGTGGTATAATATGATAAATCTATTACATTGAAATTCCTGATGCAAGGTTGGACTTCTGCTTCTTCATTGGGCAAAATTTCCAATACCCAAAACACTGAATGATGCAAAACTTGTATAATTAGGTCAAAGAAATTCAATGAATGGTATGTGTAAGGAAGGCTGATAAGTATCATATGCATCTCATTGTTTGGGCATTTTGTCAATAGTAGGACTTATCTTCAAAATAAGTTTCCGCTGGCTTTTTTTTCATAATAGTTTCCTCTTATGGTCCTGATGATAGCTTTTCTACCCAATGATTTTTTTCAAGAAGCAGTGAAACACTATTTCAAATCTGATAAACTTGAAAGGTTGCAGTGCACTTAAGATTGAGGATCTTTTTTCCATCAAGTGAGAGAAAAATAACAGGAGAACCAATGCATAGGAAAAAGAACTACTAGTGAATCTTACTGATTCTTTGTTTGATATTTGGTCATTTATACACTCCCAACTATCCCAAAAGAACTGGTATAGTGATAAAGCTCAATGTTTACCCATGCATTTCTGTGTGTATGTGTATACAGATATATATCTCATATATGCATAGCTCTACGTGTTTCTTGAAGTTGATACTGAGAATTATTGAGAGTGATATTTCACTGCAGTGTCTGCTCTTTCACATGAGACCAAGGAAACTTCTTTTCCAAATTTTCCAACTTCATTTATTCTTCTTTTTTCTCTTTTGCAGGGACTCTGAACCTATTTATAATTTTTATTTACTTTCCCTGTTTAGAAGATTACATTAATTAATCTTTCAAGGTATTTCAAGTTACTTCAAGTAACTGTTGGTATTCAAATATTGTCTGCAATATATATAAAGAATTGTAGAAAATCTGGCATATCCTGTGGCAGATAGAACTATTTATTGACTACAAAGTCATCATATTTCAGGAATGATCAATGTCAGGTCTTATGTTTATGAAGTAATAGCTGACAAATCCTGTACTGATGAATAGGCTTAAAATCAAGAGTCGACTGAGATCCCAGAGGACAAAAAGATACATGGCTCCAATGTGGTGATATCCAAGCACAGCAGAGGGGTGCAGCTAACTAGGGAAGGCAACAAAGCCTATGGCGCTGTCTTGAACAAAGTTATTAAAATTGCCATTAAATAACAGCCTGAACAACACAGGAGAGGTAAAATTATGAATTTGCTATTTCAGTATGCTTTTAAAATCTTCTGATAGTTCATCAAAATAATGCAATAATAAAGTCACAGATTGTCAGGCTGGAAGGGGTATCCAGAGGTCACCTGGTCCAACTCCCTACTCAAAGCAGGTCTAATCCAAGCAGGATGCAGAACACCTCCCAGGACAGAGATCCCCGTACCCTTCTAGGCAGCTTGCTACAGGATTTTACTGCTCTCATGGTTAAAAAATAAAAACAATAATAACAAAAAAATTGATAACATGCTACTAAATTTCCCATGTTCCAAGAAATAATGATTATTATGTTCCTAGGATTTTGTTTCTTTTGTTCTACACTATTCTGTAAGGGGTTTTTCTGTTGTAATGTTAGAAGATCATGCATTGTGATATTTGTGTCTCCAATAAATTGGAATAGGTCCCTCTCATAAAAGCAGAGATACAAAAATGCAACTTTGCAAATGGCAAATACTTTGTTCCCTTCAGACATCTTCACATGTACCTTGCAACATGTTGTGACCTTGTAAAAATATCTGAATATTATGTGAGCATCACCAAAGTGTCTTTCTCAAACTTGGAAGGCTTTCTTACCCACTTTCTTGGCAGCTTTTTAGATTATTTGCTTTACATAATGGGTTATAATTTCATTTTTTATTAAATAAACATTATTTTAACCAATTAAATTATTCTACTCCAAAGAAAAACAATTATTTAATTAAAACTTTGGTAATGGTAAAGCAAAATTACCAATGTGTGCATTTAGGTTACAGCAAGGCTTTCTTCCAGTTTCTGCAAGTTTATTATTCTTTTTGGGAAAAATTTTTCCTTCAGCATGTCACTCCAGGTGCAGCCTCAGAAGGCATTTGATACATAGAAACAGAGGACTCTACACTTCATCCTTCTATCTCAGTGGGAAAAGATATTTCTCAGCCTGTAATAATCTGCAGATAAACAGCAAAGATTTTGGACACATTCCCTGCTTGCCTCTTGTCTTTCCTTGCCTATTCAAGGCACAGCATAACACCATTAAATTCAAGGTGTAAATAGCCCTGCACGAAAGAATAAAGGAGATTTATATTTGCATTATTTCAATTTACATAAACATAAAAGAATTATGTTCAGAGTCCAGATCACTACTATTTCTAGGATGTACAAAGCACACATTAGTCAAGGGAAAATTGTTAATGTTTTTGCTGCAGCTGTTTTAGAGAAAGACTTTGGAACATAAGAGAATGCTATTGTTTTGCTTAAGTATATTATGATGCAGAACACATTCAGATTCTTCTGCCATCTCCTTTCCAAATTTAAGTAACTCAATGGATGAAGAACAAGAAATAGAAATTTTTGCATGCATATAGACACACACACACATATATATATATACAAATCCTTACATATTTAAATATCACTACAATACCTGTAAATATCACTATGTAAATATGCACGCTAGATATATATGTAGAGGTATAGGTGTGTGTGTTCATGTGTGCATTAATTTTTTTTTTTAACTTTATGCCCCTGTATGCATGTGTAGCTATACATGTATACAGAGTGACTATGAGAGTGAGCATACACATTCCCTGATATTTATATTCAGAATTAATTTACAGTTTTATGGCTTCTGAACTGAGAGAAGTACATATGCTGTAATTCCAGCTGTGAGTCACTGTGATGGAAATAAATGCTTAATGAAAATAGCCCATAAAACTGTTGTATTTAATAGAACATAACTGAAAAATAAAGAGATAACAAGGAACAATAATCCTCCCACATATTTTAGAATATTCCTTTTTAAAAAAAGTCTTTGTAAACAGCGATCTAATCCAAGACAGTCCTGAAGAAACAGTTTATCCTTTGTTGTGGCCTTGAACTTTGACTCAAACAATCCTGCTCTGTAGTCATCTGGGGAACATATGGGTATTGTTCATCCCCTAGACAAATGCAGGCCAAACCCACAGATCCATTTTGTGATGTTTTAGGACTGCAAGACAGACAATATTGTGGCTTGATTCTCCTCCCTGGACTTAGAGGGTGGGGAATATATTGCTAAGGAGATTGTCAATTGGATTTACGCAAAGGAAATTTTTTTGACTCAGGTTTAGGCTGGATAAACATAGACAGACAGCAGCCCCAAGCTGCCATTAGGTTAGGGTTGAGAAAGCCACAAAGCCTACAGCTCCAGAGGTGACGTACCTGGAATGGGCACACCAAAGAAGCACAGCACTCCTTCTTCCAGAGTGTTCTAATTTGGACCACCAAAGACACTGGAGGCTTCAGCTGCAGACCCACACTGCACTTATGGTCAGGGGTAGGCTCCAGAGAGCCACAAAGCGTACAGGTCCGGAGACAGGGAACAGGGAAAAGACATGCCAATGGAAGCACAGCACTGCAGCAACACTGCTGCCCGCACGCATTTCTAATCTGGGCTATCCATGGTAGCGGGCCCCAAGCTGTCATTAAGGTTGGAGTAAGGATTCAGAGACCAGCAATGCCTACAGCTCCAGGGACCCAGTGGGTGGAAGAGGCAGGCCAAGGGCAGCACAGCACTGCACCCACATCTTTGCCTTCACAGCTTTCTAAGATGGGCTGCCTGTGTCCCAAGGTTAAATTACGTTTAGAGTTAAGGTTAGGGTTGGCCTTCAGACAGCAACAAAGGTTACAGCTTTGGGGACAGGAAGAATGGAAAAAAGCATTCCAAAGAGGAGCAGCACTGCTCAAACATGTCTGCCTGAAGAAATTTCTGATCTGGGCCACCTATGATGCTGAGGACCTCAGCCTCACCCCCAGGCTGCCATTGGGATCAGGGTTAGGGTGAAGAGAGGCATGAGGCAGACAGCTTCAGGGATGCTGTACCTGCAATAAGCATGCCAAAGGAAACACAACACTGCACTGACATTCCTGTTGCCAGAGTTTGGGACTGAGAAATGCAATCCTACACCTAACACATTAAACAATCATAGACTGATAGAATGGCTTTAGGTTGGAAGGGACCTTATAGGTCATCTAATTCCAACTCCCCTGCCACGGACAGGGACACATTAGACCAGGTTGCTCAAAGCCCCATCCAGCCTGACCTTGAACGTCTCCATGGAAGAGGGGCACCCACAACTTTTCTGGGCAACCTGTTTCAGTGCCTCATCACCCTAATAGTACAGAATTTCTTCCTACTATCTAATCTAAACCTGCTTTCTTTCAGTTTGAATCCAGTCCCCCATGTCACTACTTTGTAAAATGTCGCTCTCCATCTTTCTTGTACACTGCCTTCAGGTACTGGACGACTGCTATAAGATCTTCCTGGAACCTTCTTTTCTCCAGGCCAGCTCTCTCAGCCTGTCTTCACAGGAGAGGTGCTGCAGCCTTCTGACAGCATATGTGGGCCTCCTCTGGACTCACTCCAACAGGTCCATGTCCTTCTTACATTGTGTGCCCCAGAGCTGAACAAAGCCCTCCAGGTGAGGCCTCACCAGAGTGGAGTAGAGGGGCAGAATCATCTCCCTCAACCTGCTGGTCATGCTCCTTTTGGTGCAGCCCAGGATATGGTTGGTTTTCTGGATTACAAGCACAAATTGCTGTTATATTGATCATCTCATTCACTAGCACACCCAAATCTTTCTCCCCAGAGGTGCTCTTCATCCATTCACTGCCCAACCTGTATTTGTGCTTGGGATTGCCCCAGCCCAAGTGCAGGACCTTGCACTTGGCCTTGTTGAACTTCATGAGGTTCACATGGGCCCAGTTCTTAAGCCTCTCAAGGTCCCTCTGGATGGCATCCCTTCCCTCCACTGTGTCAACTGCACCACACCTTGGAGTGCTGTACCTCTTAAAAATAATCACTGAAGTTCAAGTGATAAAAATAATTATTTACCAGAAACTCAACATTTCTGTTAAAAATCATTTAGCAATGAAAGAAAATGATTAATAAAAATATTCTCTGTACTTTGTCTTGCAGAAATGAAGATACTGTAAAATACAGTCTATTTGCTGAAGTTTGTGTGGAATCCAATTCTATGTCATTAAAAAGGTATCTCTCAATCACATTTTGACATTTTCAGCATATTTTACTGTCCTTTTGACCCTTCTGATAACAAGAATATTCTCAGACCGTCTCCAAAGAAAAAACAACCCTGAAATATAAAATCAATATAAAATGACAGAATGCAATGAAAGCAATTTTACAGCATCAAAATTTAAATGAGCAGCAGGATTTCTGGATGCTTATCAAAACCAAGCCAACTAATATTTTATAATAATGTGACCATTATTCCTGCATGCACTAAAAATGACGGAGTGAGCCAAAGCCAGTAAAATCCTGTGTCATCACAGATGAACACTTCAGGAGAATTTGTGTCCATGTAACAATTTAGAAGTTGGTTTGTTTTTGTGGAGGTTTGTTTTTGGTTTGTTATTCCATCACGACCACTGTAATGTGTAAGGTTTTGTGTGGCTCAGGCTGGCATCAGTAGCATGATACAATTCTACAACATCTTTTGTTTTATCTGGAAGTATATGCACGTCAGTTGTTTACACACCCGACATTTCCACCTTCTTGGTGTAAGGGAGGAACCAACTCAATGAATATTTGCTTACATGGTTGTCTTAATTGTATATAGTCACAACTCTGAACACATATCATGTGTACTTTTTTTGAGAGCTGCTTAAATGAAATCTATCTCCATTGACTTACAGCATGGTTAATTTTTTTTTTCAAATACAACTAATTTATAATAACTGTAACTGTTCTATAACCAGTCCCTGAAACAGCCAATTGGGATAAAAATTTCATTGCACTCGATGCTGCAGAGGTGGCACTTTTTCATATCATATACAAGTGTTCCCTGAAGTTCTGTTTTAGAACTGGAAATTATTTCTTTTTCAGTTTTGTGGCAACTAAATTGAAAATAAAAAATTAAAGTTGTTTTGGGTTTTGCAGAACCTGAGAGCTGGAGATAAAAAAAATGAAAATCCCATTTTCTCATGAAGATTCTCTTAACTACAAGTCATAATGACATTTGATTATAATTCATGTCTTTGTTCCAAATTTAGCAGGATTCTCTCTGGAAATAAAAGTCGCTTAGTCAAAGCTGGTTCAACAAAGTTGGTAATGCTCCAGTTCTTAGCCTTTTTCCAGAAGGTTTCTGACAGAACATTGCCTCAGGAATCATCTTGCCTTGAGCAGCTGACACTGCCTTTAAGTAAAAGAAAAAGTGAAATATATTTCTATTTCTCAGAGATTTTCTCTTGTATTCTCCAGTCATTTGATCTGGTTTAGGTAGCAGATCTCACTATAAATGATGATGAAAAACTAACAGATAAGAAAAGGTAGTTAAAACTAAAAACTGGAATGTGTACTGGGACAACTGGAACAGCAAATATTTTGTGTATGGGATCCCACTGAAGTGAAAATAATGGAATATTTTTTCCCAGTTGTGGTTGTGGTTGCAACTGCATGGTAAATATTACTTCCAAAAAGGGACACAGCTGTCCAACACAGATGTTAGATTTTTTCAGTCTTAGACTAAAGTGTTTGGAAACCACCAAACATAAACCTTGTTCTGTTTGAACTATGTTACAGACAAGAATATAGAATTAAAGAAAATACAAAATGAAAGTAAAAATAAGAAACAGAAAGAAGTTCTGGGACCCAGCCTGTATTTTCAGAGATTATTTTTGGTTTATTTAATTTTATCAGCTGTTAGAAAGGAGACAGTCCAACCAGGGAAAAACATCAGAAAAAAAAAGCAGCCCCAGCTTTTCCTATATCCTTATAAATATACTCAGATGCTACTGAATGCTACTGACTGCCCATACTTCCTCCTGTTTTCTCTGCTTAAGAGCATACACTGCTTTTTAATGTACTTTAATAATTTAAATATAAATGTCAATAACATTCAGTAGTATTTAACAGCAGACTGGTAAAGGCCTGGATAAGTTTTCCACAAGGATATGTAATGGTATAACTTTACAAACAAAAGAACATTTTCAAAAAAGAAAAGGTGGTGTAACATCAAAGAAAAACCAGCATTGACCAGGTCTGCATATTGTTGGCATAAATTAAACCCCACAATAATTCTCAGGAGACAAATGCTGTTATATCCTTTCCTCTCCGAAGACTCAGCAATGCAAAGCAATTTTTTGGAAAACACAAGTGACTAATGTTGAGTGAGGCAGAAGTTTTATCCCCAGGGGTCTGAGTTAGCACCTGAAGTAAATCCAAACAGTGCTGCCCTTTTACTGCCATCCTTGCTAAAGTATTTGAAATAGTCATCTCTTCCAAGTAGGCAATTTTGACAGCAACTGGTACTGCTTAAACACGTATTAACTGTGTTAAATTGAACTGAATGTAATGCTGGGAAACCTTAATATAGGCCATTAGAAGATGTAAGGAGATAAACTACACATAAGGAGAAAATTCTGTCTCTGGCCATCTGCTTGTCCTGGTAACACACAGAAAATTTGCAATATGCAACAATTCCCTCAACTTGCTGAACAGCAGGTGCCCATCTTTTCCTTCAGCTGTCCAAAAACTGTTCCCTTACAACTCTCCCTGTTCTCCCTGAAGTATTCTTTCATACTTTTGTAATGCAAATTCAGAATAAGGAAGAACAGGTTCTGTTTGAACTAGAATCATCTCAATTTACCTGGTAACCAACGGATATAGATCCTTATTCTGTCCTGTGAGCATTCTACTTAAATGAACAATCACTTTTTTTCCCCCTAGTGTCACATCTTTTATAGATGAAAATGACAGCAGTATTTTACAAACAATAAAAAGCACAGGGTGTGAGGACTGTGAGTTAGGAATCCTGTTTCCACTGTGCTGTTTTTCTCAATAAATGCTAAACCCTAAGTAAAGCAATAAAGCAAACCAGAATAAGTTATTGTCTTATGTCCTTAGCAATCATTTTTGTCTTCATTTGAAAAGGGGTTATTGTTGGTTGAGGTCCTAGGAATGTCAGGCTCAGATGTTACAGAAGGAGTGGAGAAGAGTATTCCATTCAAAAAATTCACCATTTAGGTGGTCAAAGGTCAAGATATGGCAATATTAAATTTAACAGACAACTGTGTGTCTTTTCTGCATATATTTTGAATGTCTGTGTTTTTAATTATATGCATATACATTCTGGAAAAGTCTCGTGTCCCTCAGTTCAAAATTAATGCAGCAAATTAAGATTTTGGGACTGCTAAAATAAATAATTAAGGCTCCAAATTTACAACCTCATCAAAAAGAAAATATGAATATCAAATTTAGTTGTTAGGCATGTAGTCAAAAACTATGATCTCAGCAGCCACTAAGCAGCCACTTATGTGTCTTTAGCTGCCTCCTCATTAGTCCTGGGGATTTCATGACCACTCATATAGTTTTCATATTCTGCACCTCTACATAAGTCTCTTGATATTCAGAAACTAGATGGCACCATGCCTTCAGCAGTGAGGCATTTGATCAAATAAGTATGTTCTAGTTATGGCTTAACACCAATCAAAACGTTCACAAATTGCGATTGTGACTGCATTGATTGTGGTGTTTCCACAATTCACTCTTTGCAGAATGTTGTGGGTTAGAGCAATCCCTAGAAAGACATGAATTTAAAGCTCCCTTTAAGCAGGTTTTTATGTAAGTGGATTGGTCGCTCAGCTCTCCAGGGAAAAAGGCTGTTTAGCCCTTCCATCAAAGTCACTGTGCAGAGAGAGAGAAGCTCGTGAGGGCTGTGGGTGAAACACGGTCTTGGTGATGAGGGCACTTACCTGGAAAACAGTATATTTAAATTCCAAGAGACAGAGAATGGAATTAACCCACTTTTACGCCCTAGGGAAATGTTTAATCTCCTAGTAAACAATGAAGGGGAAACAATGCCAGCAAAGGGCACCAGCAGTCTCCTTTCCTTTTTAAGGGAAACCTAAACTGTCTTTGCATTTCAGCTGACAAGCTGCTGTTGCATAAAACCCTGCAACAGGCTAACTTACGGCTTGGGCATCCTACCTGAACTCTCAGAGGGACTCAAATTTGAACCAATCTGTGCTTCAGTAGCTCAGATCCCTATGTACAATCCTACAATTGAATAACTGGGAAGTCTATGAAATTTAGGCATCTCCAGAGCATTATTCCTGTGGCTAAGCACCACAGAAGATTAATTTTGATCACAGATTTACTTCAAGGATCAAAATTGTAATAAAGGTTATTTTAGAGGCCTACACACAGTACCAGATCTCATCCCTAGTGTTTCAGTGTTACAACTTCTCCAAGTATACCATCGATAATTTCTCTCAGTAGTATGCAGCTATTATGAGGATGAAATTGATATACAGAATTAATGTGATGATAATAGTAGTATCTAGTAAGTTAGATGAAAATGATATGACATAATACCACTTAAAATGTTGCACAGTATTAGACACACATTTTAGTCCTTATGATTTGTTTCATCCTTAGCAGGTTACATTAATCTCCTGTTCCAATGACCCTGTTTATGTCTGACGTGGGCTGTAATTTTAAAACCAGCATCTCTTTTCAAGTTCCCTGGCTTCCAAACATTGAAAATTAGAGGTTATTGGTAGAGTTAGGCTTTACATTACATTAAAACGGATGTATGTCTGTTCCATTCACAATTATGAATTTGGTTTTTTCTAGATTCTGTTCCACTTTAGGGACCTAGATGAGCAGCAGAGAGGAAAACTGTTTGCTTTGCATTGTTAACAGAGCTCAAGCCTGGGTTAGGAGAAATTCCTCTGAAAGAAGGGGAGATGCTGCTTTCCTTGACAGCAGCTGACCTTGCTCAGCTGGGAGAAGCTTCGGGAGAGTAGGGTGTGAGCAGCAGAGTGTGAAGGACACAGACCAAGCAGAGGGTCCACAGCAGGAAGAGGCTGGGCAGCCCCAGAGAGGATAAGTGAGCAGGCACATGGCCAGGCCTGCCAGAGGTTATAAGAAAAGAAAGATTTTCTTTGGACAGGGAAGGAGGAGAGGCTACCGGAAGCAGAGAAACTGCTAAAAGTTTCTGGCAAAGATCAGGACTACAGTTAGAGGACATTATACATGGGAGGGAGGAGATTTTTTTTTCCTGTAAGCAGAAGATTTAGGATTTGTTATTAAAATGCTGAAAGAAACTTAACTTTTAGTTTAGAACTCCTGATGATGCTCACTTTAAACAAAAAGTTCATGTAATTTAATCTCAAATCTCACATTCACTGGCAGACGTATCAGAGTGAGACATGTTTCTTATTCAAACTCTTTTTCATTTTTAAAGAAGTATCACTCACTCAGTAACTCTTTACTGCTTTAAAACATTTGTAGATATTCACTGACTGGAAGGTTTTTGGCTTGCTGCATCTCAAAGGTTCAGGTAAGACCAGATGAGAAAGTCTATCATCAGACTTCATGTGTACTTAAATGACTTCAGTTTTCACACTGGGGAAAACAGTGCCACCTCCCACCTCGTCCCCTCACCGCCAAGAAACACAAAGCAAAGCAAAAAAAACAATACAAAATTAATAACTGAACATCTGAATCACCTGCTTAACCCAGGCAAAAATGTCCACTGTCATCAGTGACCTCATCAGTGTCACTTCACGTAGAGGATTAGCTGTGTAAAGTAGAACAGAGACAAAATTCATTCCCATTAGAAATGTGAGTAAAATATTATCCTGTTGACAGAAGAGAAGATAGCCTGAAAGAAAATATCCCATGGAAACCTGTGTCAAGAAAGAGACTGCCAGGAAAGGTAAGGCCACGTAAGCAATGGTCATTTCAGCTCCTCAAAATTGCAACTTTGAGGCTCAATTCCCTTTGACCCTGCTAGGAAGGAGACCTGGGGTCTGCTGATGCTGAGTGACAGGACCATCATCATAGGGCAATCACCCAGGCAAATTCCGCAGCCTCATTTATACCATAGCTAAACAACAAAGGGCATCATTTCTGGCAAAGAGATTGTGATATTTCACTAGAGGAAGAAAGGGTTCTGTATTCCCTTGAACATCACTCTGAACATACAGGACAGGTATCAGTAAAGAGACATCTCCTTATATTTATCCACAGGAAAACAAACATCTGACTTGCCTAGTCCTCTGGCAGGAGGCCTGACACATTTTGGGGGCAGATGAAGGAAATCCAGTGAACAGAAACCAGAGCTAGGCATAATACTCTCTCCCTCCCCATTTTGCCCTCTGTTGCTCTACTAGTAGTAATTATTTTTAGTAATAATCATAATTTTTATATAAAAATAAAATGTCACAACCCTTTCATATGATTACTATGTAAGCAAGCGCTGAGTTTAACTCTCTTTCTTTTGCTTAGTGAATATGGGAAAATGTTGAAACAAAACATCTTAGCAGTGCCATATTTTTAAAAGTGCTGTTACCAACACAAGATACTTTTTCCAGCAGAAGGCCTAAAAATGTCAGGAGTGCAGGAGGTCTCATAAGCAGAAATAATGGCAGTTTCATGCAACACGTGAAATTATAATGCATCTTATGAGTAAATCAAATAACTTTTTCTTTATGATTCCTGAATTCCATAGGGGCCGTGAAACACATATTTAAAAGGTGTGCAGAAGGACCTTATTCATTAAACAGCAGAGAAAAGTAGTTGAAGCTTTATTAAAAATTGACTAATAGGCATTCCAGATAATTGAACTGACAGGCTGTTTTGACAGCTGCAAGCAAAAATGTGCTTTCTCTAAACAGTTGGTCTAAATCTTTTAGCTTTCTAGAAAGAGAAATGATGTACTGGTTTAATCAGTTTACGAACTTAAAACAATTGCAACTGTTCACCTAGTTGAAGCTATGCTAATTGAAGGTGCTGCCAGTCATTTCAGTGGTAGAGTTTGAGCTGAAAGAATTGCCAAGTTCTCACACAATGAGAAAGGTGGAAGGTGAATACTTTAAACAGTTTTGCTTAGCATAAAATGGAAATTAAGATGAAAACTGAACTCTGAACTTGATTTCCAGAAAGGCTCTGCAATATTCAATCTGACTGAAGTTAGTGGATTTTGCAAGAATCTATCAGCTTTGAAAATCAGGCTGCAACTAACAAATGCGACAATCTGCACCTTGAGTGGGCTAACATAAAGTAACAGGCAATTATACTGTCTACATGAAAAATATAAGAAGGAAGAAAAGGGAAAAAAAAATACAACTGAGAAAGGCTACTTATCAGACTTTCTAGGTTTGAGAATTCAAAGTAGCAGAAAGCAAGGAAAAAATGTTGTAAAAGTGAGGCAGGAAAGACAAGATAGAATTGAAGTTGGATTTTATAATAATTACTTCACTAAAAAGGAAAAATTGACCAGGCAATCAAGTTTCAGAAAGGAGAAAGAAATTTTAGAAAGGATAAGCAAAGTATTAAAAAGATAAAGTAAGTGAAGACTTAAAAACCAGATGGAAGATTGAATATTTTAAGAATATTATGTAGGTATTGACATACTACATAATTAGAATCGACATGAGTGTAGGACTTGTCAATGAAGCATTGAGAATAGGACCATGTTACTTTGTATTCAGTCTTGAGATGTTCTTTTAATCTGTGTATACAAGTATACATTTTAAATCTTGATTTAGAGCAGATTTATGCTCTTTCATAAAGCTCATAAAAAGAAGGATAAATCAGATGAACTCGCCACAGGTGTTGTCACTTCAGCTATAGGCATGTACAGAATAGTACAACAGCAGCTAAAAGAAGAGAAAAATCTTAGAAAAAATGAATAGCTGACACACTGAGACTAGTTTACCTGGTGTTTGATTACAGCATCTCAAAAATCAGAAGGACACTGAACTGAATTTCTGTATGTGTTTTTATTTTTAATAAACAAGAAAACCGAGAGTTTTAGTATCCAAACACTGCAACACTGCCATGCAGAACTTCTCAGATGTTTGATTCATGTATTGGATTGATGTATAATAACTGAACAAGAAATCTACATGCTGTTTTGAAGGGTTTATTTGATTTGGATGTAGAAGTCTTTTAGTCATTTCATATGAGAAAGAGTGCTCTTGGAAATGGGTATTTCACAGTTATCAGTTTTAAACTACCCTTTATTCCAAGAGGGAAGAGCAATTGAACCACTGACTATTAGTAAAACTGGTTTGCAAATGAAATTTGATTGATATTTTAGATTTCTTGGGACTATATGTGGCACAGCTTTGTATAAATTATATTTGTTTAAAATGCAACTGAGCTCAGAACTGCCAGGAACAATTTAGACCCCATAAATGTTTCCTCTAAATTGAATCAGAGAAGGCTGAAAAGCCTCTAAACACTGTACAGGGATTCAATGTTTAGGTTTTAAATGAAACAATTTTAAAAATTGGAGCCTTGCCATCATTTAGAGTACTGTCAGAGTCAGTGCTCCGACAAAATAGGTTGATTTTCTTCTTCTGTTCCTTGCTCATCTTTATTGGACACTTTCACTGTTAAATGCAGTAAATGAAGGGGGGTGGGAGGAGCAGAGAGAACAGAAGGGTAAATGAAACACTATTATGGAAAACTATTTTCAGAAATTGCATTTTATATTCAATATGGATATTTTTGCCTACACCGAACTCTAAAGACCATTTTTATGAAACACAATAAAGACATCTCAGATATTTTCTTGTTTCATTATATCCAAATACATTAATTTTTTGGTTTCAATGAAGATTTATGCTACCTATATTGCACAAGGTAAGTGTAAATAAGAGCTATAAATTGCTAAGCGGTTAATGTCACTTGTGAATGGGACTATTGTTCTCTAAACAGCCTGAATTTTAGAGAATCCAGCTAACTTAACGCCTGTGAGGTGCCATACCGGAAAAATGCTATAAAAGTTTAATAACAATAAATATGCACTGGTATTAAGTTATATTAGTTTGGGTGAAAGTGCACATATTTAGAACTTATTAGTATTTACACAGTTAAAAGGAGTTTAAATTAAAAATATTTTGGGCACACGTGTGTTGAGCTCATCACATACATACCTACCCCTTCATTTGATTTGATGCCTTGCTATTAATTCTTGGAATGACAGAGTACCCAGAAGTGTCTGAAGTGTAAAGACTGAGAGTATTGCAAGCTTCCAGTGCAGTCTGCAATGAAATTCACAAGTGAAGCACACTCTTGTTTAGCAACAGATCTTTTGCTAACTTTTGGGAAGTTAATGTTTTAAGACAAGGCCTAGAGAACATACCGGAACCTACCATTTCTTAGAGGAGATGTAGATCTGCTCATTCTGGATGGACAATATCAGGATCCAAATTTCAAATCCCTTCTATCATGCCAGATTTCAAATCCCGTGTATTATGCCAGATTTCAGTGGCAGGATTCATAGCAACTCCTTAAGCCTCAATAGCTCTACTCTACACAGTCCACTGAATAGAGAATCTTGCTGTATGATGTTAAGAAATGGCAAAAACTAATGTGTGAGCAAGCCTTAACTATTTCTAGAGGTAGTGTCTAAAAATCTAGCAAAGAAGAAAATATGGTAAAAGATCAGCTTTCAGTAGAGGAACTGGAAGTTGCCTCCGAGTGTCAAAGCAATGCACGTAGGATAACAAAGTTAGCTACAAACCACCTACCGTTTGCTGCATGAAGACACTGTCCAGTGCCAGAGCCAGTTATTCCACAGCCAGTTTTCCTGCTGCTACTATTCCCTCCAGTCTGTAACACAGTCATATGCTACCATTGCTCTACTTCTTCCTTTAAAGGTCTCAGATGCATAAAAATGCATTTCTGAGCACCATCCAGATATGATAAGGAGATGTCTTAATCTATTTGAACATAAAATATGCTAATATAAAAATGAGCTACTGGTTGTATTCTAGCCTTGAGGCTACTACAGCTTATCTTCTAAGGCTGAAGAAATAGGGCATAAAACCATGCTTGGAATTAAAACCGTACCTAACTCTGACAGCTAAGAATGTTCTTCTGCTGATGGTCTATTTCTACACAATTCATGGGTTATAAAATTAAAAAGCAACCAAACAAAATGACAACTTTCATGTGCAGTGATTTCTCAAATCATAATATAACTTACTATTTTGACTGCAATGGTAACAACAAACACTTATTTAAAAAGAAAGGTGATTGCTTTTACTTTCAGTACATTTTCTTTTGGCAAAAAAGTGCTGGATTCAATTAATGTGCATTGATTCAAAGGAGTTTGTAAATTAAAGATGTTATGCAGTGGATCTGAATGGTAATTTTTACTTACTCTAAGTATGAATTGAGCTTAGAAGAGTGTATTTGTACTGAAAATATTGGTTTGAACAGGAAATTTAAAGAAATTAAAATGAAATGGATTTGAGGGGGAGGAAGTTTGAATAGATCAGAGGAAAATGTGGCACATCCTAAAATAGGTTAGAAAAGACATATTCCTACAGGTTATTCCTTCTTTTTCCATATCCTTCTCTTAAAATCAGGCAAAGTCCACGTCAAAGTGATCTTCCATTCCTCTGGCTCTCTAGTTTAATTAAACCTGAAAATCATGAAGTATAACAAAATTATATGTCCAAGTTAAACTCAGCTTCAAGTTAAATCAGTCCTTTAGCTTGAAAGAGAGTGGAAGGGATATGGGGAGAAGATGTAAATAGCAGTATAATTACGATTTGGGAACAGGATGTTTCCTACAATGACCAAAAAGTGTTTGGAAGAAACTTGCTTTGTTCATTATGGCTCACTAAAATTCTTGCCACAACACTTTTTTTCCATATTCATCCAGCCCAAAACTTAATCTGGATCACTACACCTGACTGCTACACAGACAAGTGCTCATATTTCTTCTTTGCGTGCTTAGTTGGAGAATTATGTTCAAAGGAGCTTTGTAAGAAAGAATTGGCTCATTTTCTCTTCATGCTTGCAGTGGATAGTCTTTTGTTAGACATTTTACTGTCTTGTCTTATAAATCTTCAAAGAGCAAAAGCAACTGTGTGTATCGTATTCAAACTTTTGGGTGTATTAGACTGCACAGGTAGTATACATAAAAAACTGAAAATAACACAGTGCAAGGTGTAGGTACTAAATAATTAACATCATTAATCTTTGTCCTGATACACAAGTCCTCATAAACTGCAGGGATATTGCAGAGCAGCAATAACATAGTTTTGAAGTGCCCTGAGCCATCCTTTCCAGAACCACCAGAGTTAGACTGTAAACATTGTTGCTTATCTCATGTTTTTAAAGTGCATGCTAAGTAGGGAGTAATTGTTAACGTTCCATCCTCGGTTGAGCACAAAGGAGAAAGAACTTGGCTAGACTGGCCTCTAGGAGCACATTTTTTATCAGGGTAATTTTAGGCTTTTTCAGCCAGTCACAGAAATAATTGTGGGGAAACGAGGAGGTGTGGGGAACACACCAAATAAAACACTAGCACATTTATAAGCCTTTCTTTTTTTCCAGGCCTTTTAAAAAAATTATTATTAGTAGTATTGTTGTTGTTGTTGTTGTTGTTGTTGTTGTTGTTGTTGTTGTTATGCATGCCTTTAATTTGGGCTCTGAGAAAAAAAATCCTGAAACTTAAATGTGCTTTATTTTTTCTCACTTTGAGAGTTTTACTTTTGCCTAAGTAGTCTCTTTACAGACGGTCTTAGAAAACACTTGATGACACAATTTTCCCAACTCCTACAAGTCTGAAATTGAGCTCCTTTCAGTTTCTACTGGGATGGAAAGGCACTGTTTATACTCCCTCTCTATTCTGTGGCTTAAATGTGTGTATCATTCTCTGTGGTCACAGCCCAGAGTTAAAACTGTTTCTAAAGCAGTGCAATTAAACAGAACATGCTAATATCTCCAGAAAACAGATGCCATAATTTTGACAGCTTTCTTATATGTTGCTCCCTTACTGAAAATGCTATAAAACAGTGGTGCATTTTTACTGTAACATATCACCTGCTTTAAAAAGGAGTACATGATTGTATTTATTTATCCATGTCTATAAAACACACATGCTTGCACACATAATTTGTTTCCCAATGCTTCTTGCTCAGAAATTACCAGAGCCATAGAGGAATACCAGGTAGAGGAGTAAAAGTAAAGGAATAAATGAATGAAGTTATGAAGAAGATGAAATAATGAAGTGCAAGCATGTGAGATTTGATTCACAGTAAGTTATGTTGGCTGCTTCCAGAGACAGACTTCGTAGCAAAGCTGTCATGGACACCACAAGTACAACTGCACTGAAGTCCAGAGACTAGGAAAGCCAAGCTGAAAATGGCAAGGGAGAGAACAGTACTGAGTCTTGGCTGAAGCAACTGTCTCACTTTATCCCATTCATCAAGACTCACTGCATCTATGCTGCCCTGTAAATAGGATTCAAGCACTGGAAAGCATGGTTTACGTAGAGTGACATGAATTTTCTAGTTTATTAAATGCCCCAGGAGCTTTCCCAAAAGTCAGTGCTATTTGACTGAAGAAAATATTTGATCTGAGGATATATATGGGACTTCATAACACAGATTTAACTTCATGAACATTCAGGTCAGTGTATAGACTATAATCAAGGTCAGCCTCAGTTCCAGGCCTTGTTCTTCTGAAAAGAGATTAACCATTTCCTTCCCATTCCCCAGATTTCTCACTTGTGGAGAGAGAAACTCCACTACCTGTGGTAGATTACCTATACTAGATGGAAGTATTATAAAATAACCAGGTTTGGCTGTTCTTACACAAATTGCCATTAGAAATTTTAAATGGTTTGATTGTATATACAAGATGTGCATTCGTGAAAAATTACCTTCCCAAAAATGCAAAATGGTTTTATAAGGAACCTTAAAACCAATGCAGACTCAAATTTTGACACTTGTTTGATTGATTGATTGATTGATTTCTTTTTTAATATCTAGAGAAGTTCAAGAGGACTTTGAAGAATTTTGGAGTGAGCAGAGAATACTGCTGTTATGTTTTTATAATTTTGAGTGGAGTCCTTTTCACTCTCCAAAAAACACTTAACAACTGGTGAATATTTTGGTGAAATATCTTCCTGGATCTCAGTGGCAGGAGTTGAAGTGGTAAACAAAGCATTCGTCTCAGCTGAAAAATGCTCAGTGGGCTGTATTTCGTCTATATGTATGAGTGCTGAAATCATTCAAAAGAATGGGCACATTGAAGAAATTGTATCCTGTATATAGATATAACCCCAGAAAGAGAGAGAGAGAGAGTAAGGGAGAGAGAGACCCCTTGGGAACGAATGTGTTCTTAAAGGCACATTTTTGTGCGCATTTATGTTTCAGATCTTTTAGGCACCTTCACTTTTTGGAGTAAAAGGACCCATACAACCTAACAGTAGGGGTGACTATGTCTCTCCCATGGAAAAGAATCTAATGGAAGAGGTCCTTTATTTGCCCCAAATTTTTCTGGATCCTGAATCCAAAATGTAAGGAAAGAGTCACTTCTCAGCACTTGACTGTGTTACAGTCTGTTGGGGTTATGTTGTGCCAGCTTATAGAGGCTGATACGCCTCTTACTCTTGCAGAATTATGGGAAATAATTGCTTCTGACTTATTTAAGACAACAAGTTTATATCATAAAGCGAAAATAAATAAGAACATGATTGGAAACTAATGCAGTCATTTAAGACTTACACAGTTTTGTTTATTTTTCCCTAGATACAGTTCCTTTAATATCTCTAAATAATGCTGTGAGGAAAATACTTTCACTGCCATCCAGATTTGGATTGTTTGATAAATTAGCAGGAAAGTTAGAAAAATGTTCTTTCTCTCTCTCTCTGAAAGCCATAGTAGCATTGTGTATAGTTCCTTCTCTTTGTCTCTGTGTATTATGAACGATTAAGCAGATTGTGAGTCGTGGGTGTGGGTGGCAATTAAGATAATAATTGTTCATAGAATATAGAAACTGCATTGGAAAATGGAGACATTCCTGCCTCCTCCTCTGCTATTTTAGAAGGTGAAAAAATGGTCTTTCTTATATCAGATACTCCACTGACAAATATGCATTACTTTTCAAATAAGATGCTGGGTGGCCAACTGGCATGACATTTTTGGATAATGTTTGTAAATGCTGTAAACCTGCAAGCATTTTTATGATTGCTCAAGGATTACAAGCAAGTTTAGAGCAAGGCTGAGTTTAGAATCATGGAAGGTTTCAAGCCAATTTCTTTACAAGATGCAGTGAGTAAAAATTCAGGAAGGATATAGTTTCAAACGTTTTTTTCTGTTCGTGGCTAGTTACCCTTCTGTGTCATTTTCTTTTTTAAGGTGGACTTCGTAATTTTGCACTTCCTGCCTTTTTTTTTTAATTTTCTTAGGTTAAAATAAGTATTTTTCTCACTTCCTAGACTGTGGTTCCAGTGCTACACCAGTGCTTTTTATTTTAAGGCATAACATCTCCTTAACAGAGCCTATTTCTGTGATCTGTTCGCTATCAAAGTTTAGTGATCTCCAAAGCCATCTGATAATAAATACTTGATTCTCTCATTGTGAAAATATGTTGCATTCTGGAGATTTGTATGGATTTATATTTCATGCTTTATACTATTTGCCAAGAACCAATTTTTCTAGTCATTTATTAAAAAAGAAAAACAAAAAAAAAAGAGGACTGATTATAGGGCTGGCGTATGTATTTAATGATATATTAGTTCAAGTGGCAGAAAAAAAAAAGAGTATAAAATGTGCAGCTAGATCTAGTTTTTTGCACTTATTATAATTTGGCATCTTTCCATAGACTTCACTGGAATTATAATCTGTGCCAATGAGTATCATATGAGGTTCCCAGAAAACATCAGTGCATTAATTCACTTGGCTAGACATGGATTTCTGTGGATGAAGCTTAAAAAGGCATCTTTTTATATTTTTCTTGACTATTTCTTTCAACATGGTAATTAGGATAATGGATCGTGCTCCCACTACAATCTATGAATCGGTGTGACAACTGTGCTTGTCTATGATAACGCATATCACAACCCTGAGGCAAAGCACATGAGAGCTGGGGAAAGCATTCTCAGGGAGAGCCGTCTAACAAAATGCATTTCTACCTAAGGCAACTAATATCCTCTGAAACCTGTGAGTCTGTTTTAGCAAGTCTAACTCGATGGGAATTCCAATTAGGGTGTCCTCACTGAAGATGTCTCTGTTATCTGTAACTTTGGAGACCACCTACATCACCGATTAGCAGATCTTGAGGTGCCTGAAATTCTTTTAATGAATTAATATGTACATGTTTGTGGAGGATGTGGGGGCGTGTGGAGATTTATCCCTCTGTGCTTGTGCTACTTTCCTCTGTTTATTCCAATGACATTTCTCGCTGCGTCTGTCTGCGTCTGTCTGTGGTAATGATGACCATCCAGCTAATTTTCAGAAGATCACATTGACACTAACCTTTGGCTCACCCATCTGTTCCTCACTATATCACTTCAAATGTCTGCTTTCTGGCTCATTGTTAAACTGGAACAGAGGCAAATTCCTCCAAGCACAGCAGGGCTCTCCTGGGCTGTATCTGACTGCAGAAGGCTGCTTACCAGAGTCCTCTGATTCAGTTGCTCTTGTCATTGAGGTTTTCTTACCACTGGACATCCTGCTGGAGGGTGATGACAAATAAAACCTCTGTGGGTGACAGCAGGCTTTCCTCTCAAAAGAACAAAGGAACATGGCTCATCTCCCATCTTCTGACATGGTTTTCAAGCTCCCCTTGGGTGTCTTCTCTCCAGGAAATGAGTAGCTCCTAGGTTGTTAAGCTCAGCACAAACACATGAAACTAAAGGTTAAGATGGATAGCTCTGAAACCCTTTGGGTTTGTGTAGTGACATAGTAAATAGTCCAGCAGAGCTACAGGTAAATTTCTATTGCAAGAATGTGGAGACATATTAAGTATCAGAGTCTTTTCAGTGCATTCATTCATAATTCCATATATACTGATTGGTAAAGCCTTTAACAGTGCCAGAATTGTATAAACAGAGAAAGCTACTAAATCTAGTGTATATTGTGAATTTAATGTTTTCTGTACTAGCATTTTCCCACTTTTTTTGGATGCTAAAAAAAAAGAATGTTTCATTTTTCATTCTGATTTACTCCTGAATTTGTTTGACATATCATTTCTATTAAGAAAGTATTCCCTTTTTATCTTTTCCCACTGCAAAAAAAAAAACAACAACAAAAAAACCACAAATGCAAAACAAACCAAAAAACTAAAATTCAGAATATAAGAATAATTACCCCAAGCCAGATTCACTGCTTTGGGAAATTTTGTCCTCCAGATTGCCTTGCTTTCAGTGGACCATAATAAAATATATTTTTATGTAATTTAAAACATGTTTTGAAGTGTGTTCTGCAGCAACTGAGGAAAAATGTGAACAACTGAGACATTAAAATTGCAGTACATTTTGCATACCTTAAGTGCAGATACTAAGAATTATTTTGCATTGCAATGTTCTTATCCTTTTAAATTCACTTGGAGTGTCAGGCTAGAACACTGGGCCTGGATGACAGTTAAATGAAGGATCTTTACTCTCCAGTCCAGTAAGCTACACTTAAAAACAGGGAAGGGGGCAGGGAGGTAACAAAATTGTCAAGTAGATGAATACCGCCCCTTAATATCAGTCGTAATGGAGAAACTGTTTGCCATAATGCAAATCTGTGCTTAGTGAGCAAAAAACATCCTCCGAGGTTTTCCATCAATGTCAGTTGCATACGTGCATGCCTTAAAACAAGTAGCCTAATGTAATATAAAAGCATAATACACTTATTTTCCAATTTTTTACTTTTTAGCAGAATATTTTAGTGACTAAATTTGATGCATATCTATGTGTATGTGCTTTCTTACAAGAATATACAGTATTTAAAGTAAAGTCATATTTTATTTTCAGACTATTTTATGTATATTTTGGTATGCCACAGTCAATCCTATGGGGAAAAAAAGAGGTAAACCCATATTTCTCTGTAAAGAACAGATGTACTTTAGCTGACTATTTGCAAGTATAATAGGAAGCTGTGAGTTTGGGACTTGAAAAATGGCAATGTTACTTACAGGAAACATATCAAAACTGAGAGACAGCTGGATATTGCAGTAGATGAGACACTGGAAAAATCCAGGAACCTCCTGCCAAAATCAGATAAAGAAGTATTAGATCCAAATGGATTTACTTGCCTTTCATCTACATAGCTACCTACATATGCATGTTTTATACATCTCTTTGAATTACATTTGTATTACCAGTACATTTGCAAGACAGTTGTTTGGGTTTTTTTACCCCTGTAAAGACATTACCTAATTCAAAGTCTTGTCCCCATCTGAGATTACACACATATTTTGAAAAACCTGAGCAGCTGACAAACTGTCTGTGCTAAGAGGAATCACTGCAAAAATCCTTTCAGACCACTGTCATTCTACTTGTTTTGCATGGCAGCATTGATACATTTCTAGAAAGACTTGAAAGATTCATGCTATTTTAACATGCGGATGGTTATGAGCACTGTCTCTTCCCTTTTTATGCATAAGGGACATATAGATATATATATATAACTTCTGAAAGTTGTTTTAATTCTACCTGGTTTTAATACTTAACTATCTTTTCCCACTTGTTTCCCTGAAATCCCTTAACAATATGAATCAAAATCAAAATATTCACCCAAAACACTTATAACTTTCACAGTTCAAATAAAACAGGGGTAGAATTGGACTCCCAGGAGTTAAAGTTACAGTAATAAAATATATCACTCTAGCTATCCCAGTAACATGATCAGGGAGAATCCTTACCTTGCTAAAGATATCCCTATGAGTATTTTCAGTGTATTTTTACAGGATATCTGCTGATATTTTGCTGATATTTTTGCAAAGTCCCTTTGCAAAAATTGTTCCTATAAACTGAGAATATATATGGATCTTTTAAATTGTCCGTCTTCCTTTTTTGTCCTTGTTCATTGTATTTGTTTTGTGAATTGCTTGTTTTTTTACTCTCTTGATATCATATCACCTCCAGAACTGCAGCTTGATTCTTGAAGTGAAACAAACTAGGATATTCTTAAATAAAAATGTATAATAAGAGAACAATGAGGCACACAAGACCATGTTATGTAGCTTTTAAAGGGAAAATTTTTTTATTGGTGTAAGAATCAGCTGAGAATGTATGTATGGAAAACCCCTGGCTTATTTGCTCCTTAAAACAGAGATTTCAGCTGTGGAATAAAAGGCTGGAGGACCTGTGGTGCTGTAAATATTTAGTGTAATTCAGGTTAGAGTGTCCACCAAGATAATAAATAGGTGCCCCAAAGAAATTAAGCAGTGCCAGGAAAGCTCTGGAGAAGGTTTAGGTGATATCAGAACATTGTGTTACATTATCATCCTGGTGTTCTGATCAAAGGAATAAGAGTCATTTTGGTGACCAAATTTAATGAGTAAATTCCTTTCTTCTCTATAAGAAAAGCTTCCTTCCATATGTCCCTTCTCTGTCTTCCTCTCATCCCAAAACTGAGGTCTCTGAGATAATTTCAGCTCTACTTTCTCAGGATGAAGGTTTTGAATGTTTTTTTAAATTCAGGGTCTGATAGGATGCAGCACATTTATACGTGAAAAGATAAACAGAGAAAGGTTATCACTGTGAATGAAGAACTCTGCTTTACTTGATCAGTTAGTTGGTAATTATTAATAGTTTCATTGTTTGCTTTTCCACCATGTAGAGTTTTGAGGCAAAAAACTCAAACCTGACAAAGTGCTCTATAAACACTAATGAAGTCTTGGAACAAGCTGTGAGCCAAGGTAATTATTATTAGGCTAATTCTACAAGTGGACAGCCTGCATCACAGGAATTAAATTACTTCTGTGTCAAAGAATTCAACGGCAGAGCTTAGAAATGATCTATTCCAGTTTCCACTCCTTTTACTAGGCAACGCTCTGTCACTTAGGATCAGCAGTTTTTGAGGAGTTGGTCTTTTAAAAAACTAACATATACATCATTCTTTGTAAAAAAATGAAATTATTAATATTTATATCAAGGCAGACAAGTCCTTGACCTAAAAGGAGGGAGATACACAATGATGTGGTTGCAGGGAGCAGAAGTGACATGGGAAAGAAACACGCAGGTGTTACTAGGAGAGGACAAGGAGAGAAAAGAAATATTAACCCTCTGATTGCCTCTGGTAAATCTATCCCACCTTCTGTACAGGGATCAAATGATGCAAAGGCCCGATAAATCCTCAGAAGGAAAACAGTTATTTCAGCAGATGTCTCCAGGTATTTTCTCATTATGTTCCCCTTCAAAAGTGGGTGAGGAATTACTAAAAAGTAAACTCCACGGAAAATATAATGTTTGGTTCCTAATATTTTCTATTTTTCTGTACTGAAAGAATAATATAGGAAGTAACACTAATGATATAGAAGTGCAGAAATAGTGACAAAAGTACAAGAATAGCAGAGAGGCACTTGAAGTGGACAGTCTTGTAGCAGTGCACCAAGCTACCCCACTCAAATACGCAAAACTCATTCTCACTAAGCTATTGATCTTCTGAAATGTTAGACACTGTCGCCCTGAATTTTGCAGTTCTTCAATGTTTTCATTTCTGTAACAAAGTTCTCACACACTTTCTGTAAACATAGCCATGTTTTGCTAACCGTCCTTATAGTTTGCATTCCATTCTCCTTAGGAGGAGACTTTTGATGGATCTTTCCTTTGACCAGTGTGATTGAGAGGTGGTAATTTCTCCCTCCAATCCACGGTGATTTCTAAGAACATATATAATAAAGAGCGGGCCAATTTGGCCCTCCTTTTCCTGCCTTCTCTCTGAGAGCGGAGTTCGCATGGTTCTTGTCTTGTCCGAGAGCGACAAGACACCTTTCTGGAAAATGTACTACAGACTGTGGGAAACAGTGTTACAAAGCACACACTGAGTTTCATGAGGGTTTAGGTGAAGATACAAGTAGTATATAAGATACGCTGTCTGATTAAAGTACATTAAACAATGATTTCATTACTTCCCCCCCAAAAAAAGAAGCCAGATACAAGCATGTGAGTGGCACAGCAACTGAAATACAGATCCATTCTTCATATGTGAAGGCAAAAATATTTGCTGACAGGTTGGGAAAAAAAACAGGGAATCTAAGAAGCTAAATACCTGAGTCTCAGAAATTTGATCCAAAGCTATTCAGCTGAGACCATGAGAACCCCAGGCGTAACCCTAACCCTAGGCGGAGCTGTATAACTACAAATGGGGTACGGCTGATGCCAAGGAGAAAAGTGTGGTGGGAGCAAAATTGGGGCAGCGCTGCACTGGCCTGGGAATGACTTTTGCAGCTGCAGTGTCCCTAGAGCTTTGGAATTTGGGGTTTTCGCAACCCTAAACTTAAGCATACCCCTAAGCCTAACCTTAGGCACAACCCCAACCCTATGCAGTGCAGTATAACACATGGGGGTAAGGCTGCTATAAGGTTTAAAAGTTTGGAGGGAGCAATGTTTAGGCAAGGCTGCGCTAGCCTTGTAATCCCTTTTGCAGCTGCAGTGCCCCTGGAGCTCTGAGCAAAGTGGTTTTTGCAGTCCTAAACCTAAGAAGAACCCTAACCATAACCGTAGGCGCAACACCAACACAAGGCAGAAAGGGTTATTGTTAGGGTTAAACGTAGGGTTAGGGTTCAGAAAACCACAAAGCCCAGAGCTCCAGGGACACTGCCGCTGCAAAAGGCGTGTCAAGGCCAATGCGACACCTCCCAAACATTGGTCCCGCCACACTTTTCTCCTTGCCACCCATGTTGTATAATGCCCCTTCAAGGGTTAGGCTTGAGCATAGGGTTAGGGTTAGGGTTACACTTAGGGTTAGGGTTCAGAAAACCACAAAGCCCAGAGCTCCAGGGACACTGCCGCTGCAAAAGGCGTGTCAAGGCCAACGCAATGCTGCCCAAACATTACTGTCACTCTCTCGGACACGAAATAAGCACGCGAGACACAGCTTGTCAGGTCAAAAGCAGCCAGGGCAGCGAGGCCAGAAAAGCCCCGACCTCTGCTCTCCGTCATTTGGTTTATATGTTCTTAGAAACCACCGTGGATTGGAGGATGAAGATTTCCTCCTCTCAATCTCACTGGTCAATGGAAATGTCTATCATACAAAGTCCACCTAGCAAAGGAACGCAAAACAATCCAGGCACGGCAAGCAAAACATGAGAATGTTTGCAGAAAGTCTGTGAGAAACTATTCACAGAGATTGCAAGCTGAAGAACTGCAAAATGCAGGGCAACATCTCACCCTTTTTCCATTAAAAAAGAAAAATGAACAATGTTCAGTCTCTGCTTGTGGAAGGACCATCAGAGCGATCACCCACATCATCTGCATCTGAGTCATCACTCGATGTTCCATCCTCTTGATGACTTGCACTTTGGGCACGGTCTCCACCTTGCCTGTTGGCTGGATTTTGCCTCTGCAGTCGCAGGTCAGGACGAAAACACTTTGCAGGTACCCAGCGCACCCTAGTATCTGTGGATACACAAGCATACCCGCACCCCGAAGCGATAAGGTCATAGGGACCTTCCCACTGCTTGGTGACTAAATTCCGCACCTGAACCTTCGCTCGAGGCTGCTATGCCTCGTCCGAAGCCTGTAACGAGAGGTGATGGTTCAAAATGACCGGATTATTAGAATTCTGAGGTACCGTAAGGTGATTGATGGTATACAAAGCTTTCGCCAACCGACTGTGCGGGATTTCACCCTGCATTCCCCGTTTTTGTTTTTGAAGAACCCACTTCAGAGTACCATGAGCGCATTCTACAATAGCTTGGCCAGCCAGAGAATGAGGAATACCAAACTTGTGTGACACACCCCACAACTGCAGGAACTGCCTCACCTCTTTCGAGGCGTAAGCAGGATCACTGTTGGTCTTCACAGCAGAAGGTATGCCTAGAACGGCAAAGGCCTGCCTCCAGTGGGCAATGACATCGCGGCTCTTTTCTCCAGCGTGAGCAGACGTCCACATGGCAGAAGAGCAGGTTTCCACCGTGACATGCACATACTTGAGCCGGCCAAATTCGGCAACTGGGGTGACATCAGTCTGCCAAATCTCCAAGGCCCTAAGGCCCCTGGGGTTTACCCCCGCTGGCAAAGGCGCACCGAGCACGTGGCAGTCATCACACGACTCTACAATGTCACGTGCCTCAGTTGGCGTCAACTGAAACTGCTTCTGCAGGGTATGTGCGTTTTGATGGAAAAATCCATGCGATGCCTTGGCCTGCGCGAGTGTATCAGCCTGAGGTGCTACCCACGCGGGGTTAGCCAACTTGTCAGCCCTCGCGTTACCTTCCGCTATGGACCCTGGCAAACTGGTATGACTCCTTACATGCAGAACGTAATACGGATGAATTCGGTCCTGAATGATGCACCACAGGGTCTCCAGTGAATGAAACAGATAAGCATTGCTGACCTCCTTCAAAACCGAATAACCCAACTGCTGTGCAATGTCAGCCACATAGGCGGAATCCGTGACCAAACTGAAAGGTTACTGGGAAAATCTTTGAAATGCCATAAGTGCAGCCCTCAATTCAACCAATTGGGCTGAGCCATCCTCATGGCCTTCCAGAACCTGCCACTCAGATCCATCCCTCCAAGTAACAATGGCCTTCCCGGTCCTTCAGGAACCATCGTAAAGACAGTGGGTCTGTGCACTGGCTCCTGAC